>JAGFNQ010004933.1:270125-358955 GCA_024364735.1 Boesenbergia rotunda
ATATATATGCATTTCATCTTGTTTTTATCTTATTAGAGGCATATTGATAGTTTTTACTTGGGTTTAACATATTTTGGGCGAGGATATTGCTGTGTGTTGGATTTTGATGACAGGATGCACAAAAACCAGTCGAACCACTCAGCACGTGAAGACACGCCCGTGTCTTGGCTAAGCACGGCCGTGGTGTTTCTTGAAAATTTCGTGCAGAGTCCCAGCGACCAATATGCTCAAGGCGTGTTGGTTAAGCACGGCCGTGGACACATGAAGAGCACGCCCGTGCCAGTTAAGCACGGGAAGGCATGCTATTGAAGAACGAGAAGTCGCAGAGAACACGTCCAGCCGTGTCGATCAGCACGGGCGTGCCGCTGAGATTCTATAAAAGGGGAGAAGACCTAACACCAAAGGGCGGCGACGGAAATCAGGGAAAGCTTGCTTTTGTCGAGACTTGGAGGGGGAAACACCATCAAGGAGGATTTGTAATGTCTATTTCTTATCTATTTGTCAAATTCTCCGATTTATGGAGTAGTCGTGTAAATCTTAGGAAGAGGGAGTAGCCCTAACTATTTTCATGATTTGTTATTAACTCTGTTTGTTCGATTACGCATATCCTTGTTGGTTGTATCGATTGTTGAATGATGCTTTGATTTGTTTCTACGAAAAATGGTAATTGTTTAGATAGGCTTTGCGGGATTCATGTGACAGGATCCAAAGCAGTTAAGAGTCATCTACGTACGTATGCCATAGGACTAGAGATGAATTAAAGTAGATACATTAACGTTATCTTCAAAAGAGGTCGTCGATAAATTAAGAATCAGCTTACGAATCTGGTAGACGTTTAGATAGGTCTGCGGGAATCTAGTGACAGGATTTCAAAGCATGAAAAGATCGTCTATTTCAGAATCCTAGATAGGTAAAGTTGCATTCGAATAAAAGAAACCGACCTGGGTATAAGTAGTCGTCAATAGAGAACTGTCATGATAATAGTTAGAGTGGTGAAACCGTAATCCTAAGATTGTCTTTTATCCCTCAATACTTTCGCTGATTTTCGATCGCTTGAATTCCTTGATTTAGAGCAAATTTATCATTAGAACATTCATCTGGATAATTAAAACTCGTAAAATTCTAGTACTTGTCCCAGTCCCTGTGGGATCGATATTTATTACTTGACGACAAACCGTGCACTTGCGGAAATAACCAATCAAGTTTTTGGCGCCGTTGCCGGGGACTGCGTCAATATTGGAATATTGCAGTTTGATTAATCCAGATTTCTGCGTAGTTGTCCTGTTTCCTTTTTGCAATTTTGCTCTCTAACTTGCATTGGAAGTATACCTTTCTCGTTGAATGCTTAGGTCAGATCGAGAGGGAGTCCTTCTTGAAGCTGATCCTGAAATAGAACGAACCTTTCACACTCTGAGACGACTTCAACAACAACGAGAAATGGCTGATCAAGAAGAGAACAATCAGGTAGAGAACAAGCCGTTGAGAGACTATGCTGCGCCAAGTGCTAGAGGCCTGAGATCTAGCATTAGAAGGCCTCCAATTGAAGCAAACAACTTTGAACTGAAGCCTGCTTTACTGTCTATGATCCAACAACATCAGTTCGGAGGAGCGCCTACGGAGGATCCGAATCTTCATCTGGAAGTGTTCCTGGAATTCTGTGAAACTCTCAAATTTAATGGAGCCTCTGCAGATGCGATAAGATTGCGACTCTTTCCTTTTCCTTAAGGGATAGAGCAAGAGCTTGGTTACATTCGCTTCCATCGAATTGTATCACAACATGGGAGCAACTCGAGCAGAGATTTTTAGACAAGTACTTTCCACCAAGCAAGACCGCTTCACTCCGTAGCCAAATCACAAATTTTGTGCAAAAAGATGGAGAATCTCTTTTTGAAGCTTGGGATCGATTTAAGGGACTACTGCAGCAATGCCCACATCACGGACTGGAGAAATGGCTCGTAATCCATACCTTCTATAACGGAATTTCCTACACTACTAAAGTTTCTTTAGACTCTGCTGCAGGTGGTGCGCTCATGAACAAAACCTTAGAGGAGGCATTCGATATTATCGAAAGCGTGGCATTGAATCATCACCAATGGGCGCGAGAGAGAGAGAATCCCGTTCGATCGGCAGGTAAGTATGAGGTGAGCGCTTTAGACAGCCTTGCTGTAAAGGTTGATGCATTAACCTATAAATTTGAAAATTTTAATGTTAACGCTGTTTCTAATATCATCTGTGAGATTTGTGGAGTGACAGGACATTCGGCCATGAATTGCCAAGTAGGAGTCACGCAACCTACTGGAGCGCAGGTGGAACAAGTTGAAGCGATCAATAATTTTGCTCAAAGGCCAAACAACAACCCGTATTCAAACACCTACAATCCAGGATGGAGGAACCACCCAAATTTTTCTTACAGAAACAATCAAAATCAATCCGGGCAGAATAATTATGGAGCATCTGGAGGATTTCAGCAAGAAAAGAAGTCTAACCTGGAAATTATGATGGAAAATTTCATTGCTAGCCAAACAAAACAAAATGATGACTTTCGACAACACATGGTGGAATCTAATCGGAAGCATTCCGAGACAGCCGAAGGAATCTCCCTATTATCAGGTAAGATAGATAATTTGGCAAATCATACTAAAATGTTGGAAAATCAACTTGCGCAGGTCGCCGATTCGTCTTCAAGAACACCGCGGAGATTTTCGGGGAGACCAGAAACAAATCCGGTGGAGCATTGTAACGCGATTATCTTGAGAAGTGGAAGGAGAGTAAGTGAGCCTAAGGAGAACCCAAAGCTATTTCCTTCCACCGAACAACACGCCCAGGACGTGCTGCTTGACACGCCCGTGCCAGTCACCGAGATGTCTTCCAGCGAACAACACGCCCAGGACGTGCTGCTTGACACGCCCGTGCCCGAGTCATCCTCTGCTACCGAAGGGAAAAAAATGCCTGAAAGCCAAAGAATCCATGCACGCGTGGAAAAATACGAACCCCCAATTCCATTTCCCCAGAGGATAATTAAGGCCAAACTTGATGAACAATTTGGTAAGTTTCTTGATGTCCTAAGGAAGTTGTATATTAACATTCCATTCACGGAAGCCTTGCAGCAAATGCCCACGTACTCAAAATTTCTGAAAGACATATTGACAAACAAAAGAAAATTTGAGGAGTGTGTAACGGTGGCATTGACGGAGGAATGTAGTGCTCTAATTCAAAACAGGTTACCACCTAAACTCAAAGATCCAGGAAGTTTTTCAGTCCCATGCATGATTAGGAATCATAACTTTGATAAAGCTTTTTGTGATTTGGGAGCTAGTGTAAATCTTATGCCATTTTCATTGTGTAAGAAATTAAACTTGGGTGAATTGAAAATTACAACACTAGCTTTGCAACTTGCTGATCGCTCTGTGAAGTATCCTTTAGGTGTATTGGAAAATGTACCTGTCACGGTTGGGAAGTTTGTTGTTCCTGCAGACTTTGTTGTTCTAGAAATGGATGAAGATCCATACATTCCTATTATACTGGGAAGACCTTTCTTGGCCACTGCAGGAGCAGTTATTGATGTTAAAAATCATAAGTTGTCGTTAGCCGTGGGTGGCAAAAAAATTTAGTTTGATTTGTCTAAAGCTATTAAACAACCCTTCCTGGAGAATGTGTGTTGCAGGATTGATGAGGTGCAGATGGTTGAGGAAGAAGAAGAACCGTTTCTCAGATTCAGTGATACACTGGACACATACTCGGATGAAGAAGACGTTGAAAAGAGCAGGGATGATGGTGGACACGTAAACCTTGCGCGACATATGATTGAAGAGCGATGTTAGAACAAAAATCACTGGAAAGTGAAAACCATGAATTACCGCAGGTAGAACTTAAACCTCTTCCATCGACCCTCAGGTATGAATTTCTTAGTGATAATTCCACATTCCCTGTAATTGTAAATGCAAGTTTAAATGAAGTGGATACTGAAAAGCTGCTCCGTGTGCTTAAAATGCATATTAAAACCATAGGGTACACCATTGAAGACATCAAAGGAATTAGCCCTTCATTTTGCATGCATAGAATTTTACTCGAGAAAGATTTTAAACCTTCAGTTGAGAGACAAAGGAGGCTTAATCCTAATATGAAGGAGGTGGTCAAGAAGGAGGTTTTGAAATTACTGGATGCAGGAATAATTTATCCAATTTCTGATAGTGAATGGGTAAATCCGGTTCATGTTGTGTCAAAGAAAGGTGGGATGACTGTAGTTAGAAATTCAAATAATGAGTTGATTCCCACTAGGACGGTTACTGGGTGGAGAATGTGTATTGACTACAGGAAATTGAACAAAGAAACTAGGAAAGATCACTTCCCACTCCCATTCATTGATCAAATGTTAGAAAGGTTGGCAAAACACTCTTATTTTTGTTATCTAGATGGATATTCTGGTTTTTATCAAATCCCCATACATCCAAATGACCAGGAAAAAACCACGTTTATATGTCCTTATGGTACTTTTGCCTATAGGAGAATGCCTTTTGGTCTTTGCAATGCACCGACTACTTTTCAACGATGTATGATGGCTATTTTTTCTGATATGATTGAGAACATTATGGAAGTTTTTATGGACGATTTTTCAGTTTATGGTACTAACTTTGATACTCGCTTGTCCAACTTGGTTAATGTTTTGCAGAGATGCGAAGAGACAAATTTGGTGTTAAACTGGGAAAAATGTTATTTTATGGTGAGAGAGGGCATCGTGTTAGGACATTTGGTTTCAGAGCGAGGAATTGAAGTAGACACGGCAAAGGTGGAAGTGATTGAAAATCTACCTCCACCGACAAATGTTAAGGGAGTGCGAAGCTTTTTAGGACATGCTGGATTCTACCGGCGTTTTATCAAAGACTTTTCAAAAATTTCTAAACCTTTGACAAATTTGTTAGTTAAGGATGTTGAATTTGTTTTTGATGAAAATTGTTTGGACGCTTTTTCCAGGTTGAAGGAAGCTTTGATCTCAGCTCCGATAATGCAAGCTCCCGATTGGACCTTACCCTTTGAAATTATGTGTGATGCAAGTAACTATGCAGTAGGAGCAGTTTTGGGACAAAGAACGGACCGGAAGGTACATGCCATCTATTATGCTAGCCGAACTTTGGATGATGCTCAGATGAACTACGCAACTACGGAGAAGGAACTCTTGGCGATTGTATTTGCTTTGGAAAAATTCAGATCATATCTCGTTGGCTCTAAGGTTATTGTTTACACAAATCACGCAGCTATAAGGTATTTATTGAGAAAAAAAGATGCTAAACCAAGGCTCATCAGATGGATTCTTCTTCTACAAGAATTTGATTTAGAAATAAAGGATAAGCAGGGGACTGAGAATGTGGTAGCAGATCACTTATCAAGACTATATCAGGGACAGAATTGGATCAAGGAGGGAGACCTTCCAATTGATGACTCTTTTATTGATGAACATCTCCTTGCTATAAAAAGAATTGACTCTTCCTGGTACGCAGACTACGCAAATTTTCTTGCTTGTGGGATTTTACCTCATCAGATGAGTTACCAACAGAGAAAGAAGTTTTTCGCCGATATCAAGAGCTATGTATGGGATGATCCACTGCTTTTCAAGAAGTGTGCGGATACTATTTATAGGAGATGTGTACCGGAGGATGAAATAAAAGATATACTCTATCATTGTCATTCTTCATCTTATGGCGGTCATGCTAGTACTTCAAAGACAGCTGCTAAAGTTTTACATGCAGGATTTTATTGGCCACATATTTTCAGAGATGCTCGTGATTATGTTTTGACTTGTGATAGATGCCAAAGGACGGGAAACATCTCAAAGAGACATGAGATGCCACTGAATTCAATTCTGGAAGTTGAACTTTTTGATGTTTGGGGGATTGATTACATGAGACCATTTCCCCAGTCTCATAACAATGTCTACATTCTGGTGGCAGTGGACTACGTGTCTAAGTGGGTTGAAGCTATACCATCTCCAACGAATGACGCGAAGACTGTGATAAAACTTTTTAAGGGAATCATATTTCCTAGATTTGGAGTTCCTCGAGCAGTTATTAGCGATGGAGGTTCACACTTTATTGAAAGACAATTCGAAAATCTTCTCAAAAAGTATGGAGTAACTCATAAGATTGCCTCTCCGTATCACCCTCAAACCAGTGGGCAAGTGGAAGTATCGAATAGGGAAATTAAAAGCATTTTAGAGAAAACTGTGACACATTCACGAAAGGATTGGTCAGCAAAATTGGATGACGCTCTGTGGGTATATCGAACAGCTTACAAGACTCCTATTGGTATGACGCCGTTTCGCTTGGTGTATGGGAAATCCTGTCATCTTCCTATAGAGTTGGAACACAAGGCTTTCTGGGCAATCCAATTATTGAACTTCGATCTAAAGAATGCTGGAGAGAAAAGAAAACTTCAACTTGATGAACTAGAAGAACTCCGACTTGACGCTTATGAGCATGCAAAATCCTATAAAGAAAGGACTAAGCGTTGGCATGATCAACACATTATGCGTAGGGAATTCCAAGAGGGTGATCTTGTATTATTGTTCAATTCTCGATTAAAACTTTTCCCAGGAAAGCTGAAGTCCAGATGGACGGGTCCATTTGAAGTAAAGAAAGTTTATCCTTATGGAGCTGTAGATATATCGAATGAAACCTCCGGAGTTTTCAAAGTGAATGGGCAGAGGCTAAAAAAATATCTAAGCGAACCAATTCCTAAGGGAGGAGAACAGAACCTCCTCGAGTCAACTTGAATTACATCATTTTGGTCAAGCTAATGACCGTAAACAAGCGCTATTTGGGAGGCAACCCAAATTCTCACCTTTTATTTTCATCTTTTACCTTATTTTTCATTTTATTTTTCATTTCATTTTATTTTTATTTGCAGAATAAACGTCCAGGAAACAAAGGAGAACACGGCCGTGGCGATTTCAAACACGCCCGTGTCGGTTGATATCAGGATGCCAGCGGAGAACACGCCGGGGGCGTGTTGCGAGACACGGGCGTGCCGCAGGGTTTTAAGTCACGCGAGATGGGTTTTAGGTCAAAACACGCCCGTGACAGTTCTTTTTCTTCCGCCGATCATCTCCGTTCCAGAGCTGCCGCCGATCATCTCCGTTCTTCCCATTCATCTCCAAAACGTGCTCCGGTAAAGATCTTCCTCCGACAAAGATGAGCAAGCGTGTGAAAACGGGGAAAGCACCCTCTTCTTCAAAGGACAAAGGAAAACGGAAAGCAAGAGACCAAGGTGATCATTCTGATAACCCTTTTGGTTTGATCTTTCGCGATAATATCCATAAATCTCGTTTTGACAAGCTAGAAAAACAGAAATTAGTCTCCACTAGATATATGGATTCTTATACATTAGCTGCGTTAGGTATCAAGGAAGATATATATTGGATGGCTGATAGGATGGGATGGGGACAATTTTTGACTAGCCATTACCCTACCTACCCTAGTATAACTTTAGAATTCCTTAGTTCCTTGTCGGCCGAAATAATTCAAGGAAGAAATTGTGAGGAAGGATTGATTGAATTTCGGTTGAGGAATATCGATTATAGGATGAATTTGAAGGAGTTTAATGAAATTTTTGATTTTCCTATTGGAGGGGAAAGACAAATACATCGAAATTTTTGTGAGAGTACATTTTGGAAAGAAATTGCCTTAGACCATTTGCCCTATGATGCCTCTAGGTCCAAATCATCTAATATCCCTAATCCAATTTTTCGCTATCTTCATAGATTCATGGCGAATACTATTTTTGGGAGATGGGACAGTGTTGGGGTAGCTAGGCTAAGTGAATTGCAATTTTTATGGGTCATGATTAATGGTGTTAAAATTGATTCTGGAGCTCACCTAGTTAGACATCTAGTGAAAATTGGGAATAGCTCGACTGGAGTAATTGTTATTGGAGGACTTTTGACTAAGATTGCATTAGCTTTAGGGTGTGAGTTGGATGGATTGGAGATTTGTCCGGCTAGTCCGCGGTTGGATTTGGATGCATGTTTGAATATGAAGATGATTGGGAGATTAAAGGGGGGATATTGTTTGATGTTACCAAATGATATTAAAGTCCCCCTTCCAAATAGTAATCTTACAACCATTCGCAATACACGTAATTGGCTTTTTAGGGATGTGAGGACACAAGATCTACCCATGGTAGGAGAGCCATCTAGTCCACCCCATGTACCGGAAGCCCCTAGGACTATTACTGATGATGTTTCTGCAGGACCTTCTGTTTTTGATTTTTCAGGATTCCGTACATCATTCGAGGACTTCAGCAAGGGGTATACTGTGGATCGAAACATGTGGGAGCAGTTCGCTAATACTTCAAAGGAGCATTATCAGCGAGTTGACGGGTATATGGAAGGGGCTAACCGTTTTTTTTCTACTGTTGAGGAATATTTTGTAGTTGAGGCCGCTAGAAGAGAGCGTGAGGAAAAATTTTGGCAAGAAGAAAGGGAGTTTCATGCAGAGCAAAGGAGAAGATGGCAAGAGGAAGATGATCGCAGATCTTAGACCTTACCTTGCCATAACTATTAGGTAACCTTTTCTTCCTGTTATTTCTCTTTATTTTTGGTTGTTTTTGCATTCCTATTTTAGATTTGGTTTTAGTTTTAATTTTCTGGGATATAATTTGTGGTACGTAGGATAGTTTCATGCATGACATTTTGATGATGGCATATCTCTTTCCTTAATTGAAATAGACACTATGTGTTTAAGAGTCTTTTATACTTTGTTGCTTTCTCATCCCTTGTAGTATAACTTGACTCTTAATTGGATCTATGAAATTCTCTTTGGCTTATTCATTAAGAACCCTGTTTCACTTTCACACAACCCTTAAGGTGTAGGCATCTGAAAAGGATTTAAATTTCTTTACCGGATTAGTACTCAATTTTCTATGGTGACCTTCATGAGCATTTTGGTTACTGGATAAACACTTATCCTAGGAGTTTTCGAAAAAAAAAATGGTAGAGTTTCGAAAAAAAAAAGGAGATGAAATTTCTTTTGGAGCACCCCTTTGAGACTAGGTAGCTACTAGGGAAACACCTAAAAGAGGTGCCCTTTTGAGGTCAACTAGTTACTGGGGAAATGACCACCGTTAATTCCTTCTTTCTTTTCTTCTCGGAAAGTGGTCCTTTGAGACCTTGTGTGATATTGAGGGGACGAACCACGTGTTAGGGCAGGTAAGTGCCTCTACACTAGAAAAGAGAGGAACACGGTAACAGGGATGATGAATCTAGATTGGTATCCAAAACCTTGGGGGTTGATTTTCACATGCACTACACAGGGATCTTTTGAGCTAAGCTTCAGGGAATGACTTCAGAAAATTATGACCAATTTTATATCTTGGGATGAATTGCTAACAACTGTTTTCATGACTTCCACACATAGGTTGTCTTTATTTTTCTTTGCTCGAGGACAAGCAAAAGTTCAAGTGTGGGGGCTTTGATGTGTGAAACTCATGTATAGTTTTGGGGCATGAAATATATATGCATTTCATCTTGTTTTTATCTTATTAGAGGCATATTTGATAGTTTTTACTTGGTTTAACATATTTTGGGCGAGGATACTGCTGTGTGTTGGATTTTGATGACAGGATGCACAAAACCAGTCGAACCACTCAGCACGTGAAGACACGCCCGTGTCTTGGCTAAGCACGGCCGTGGTGTTTCTTGAAAATTTCGTGCAGAGTCCCGCGACCAATACGCTCAAGGCGTGTTGGTTAAGCACGGCCGTGACACATGAAGAGCACGCCCGTGCCAGTTAAGCACGGGGAAGGCATGCTATTGAAGAACGAGAAGTCGCAGAGAACACGTCCAGGCCGTGTCGATCAGCACGGGCGTGCCGCTGAGATTCTATAAAAGGGGAGAAGACCTAACACCAAAGGGGGGGGCGGCGGAAATCAGGGAAAAGCTTGCTTTTGTCGAGACTTGGAGGGGGAAACACCATCAAGGAGGATTTGTAATGTCTATTTCTTATCTATTTGTCAAATTCTCCGGATTTATGGAGTAGTCGTGTAAATCTTAGGAAGAGAGAGTAGCCCTAACTATTTTCATGATTTGTTATTAACTCTGTTTGTTCGATTACGCATATCCTTGTTGGTTGTATCGATTGTTGAATGATGCTTTGATTTGTTTCTACGAAAAATGGTAATTGTTTAGATAGGCTTTGCGGGATTCATGTGACAGGATCCAAAGCAGTTAAGAGTCATCTACGTACGTATGCCATAGGACTAGAGATGAATTAAAGTAGATACATTGGCGTTATCTTCAAAAGAGGCCGTCGATAAATTAGGAATCAGCTTACGAATCTGGTAGACGTTTAGATAGGTCTGCGGGAATCTAGTGACAGGATTTCAAAGCATGAAAAGATCGTCTATTTCGGAAACCTAGATAGGTAAAGTTGCATTTGAATAAAAGAAACGGACCTGGGTATAAGTAGTCGTCAATAGAGAACTGTCATGATAATAGTTAGAGTGGTGAAACCGTAATCCTAAGATTGTCTTTTATCCCTCAATACTTTCGCTGATTTTCGATCGCTTGAATTCCTTGATTTAGAGCAAATTTATCATTAGAACATTCATCTGGATAATTAAAACTCGTAAAATTCTAGTACTTGTCCCAATCCCTGTGGGATCGATATTTTATTACTTGACGACAAACCATGCACTTGCGGAAATAACCAATCACCCACGCAAAGGGCTCTCGGTCGGGGAATGATCATTGGGCTGGTAAGAAAAGTCTCATGGAAATGGTGGACACTTAAGAACCTGAGCCACCGAGGAGGTACCGCGATTTCCATGGCAGCACCACGCACTCCACTGAAGTGTGCCATGCTCCGAAGAAAAGGATGGCGGGGGAAGTAGATAGCAAGCCCCGAAAGCGCTGGAAGAAAGCAGCATACCGTCAGAGGTCCCCGCGAAGGAGTCTTTCCCCTTGCTAGCAATCATCGAGAGAGGAAGGAACCCAGTTTTCGTCCAGATCACGATCCAAGGGGAGAAGTTGGGAGTTGGCGCCTCGATGATCCCTCTCCCTTGAGCGAGATCCCAGGAAGGGCAAGGGCCATGTGCGAGACCCCCCTTCAGGCCACGTCAGGGTAATCTCCGGGGGTCCAACCAGGGGAGATTCGAACCGGGCAAGGAAGGCTCATACTCAGTGGTTGGAGAACTACGCCATCGAGACGAGCAGTAGCTAGTATCGTGGCCCTACCATCTCCTTCGACCCTGAACACTTGGAAGAAGTGGAAGCTCCCTACGAAGACGCTCTGGCAATTCTTGCGCGCATTGCAAATTATGAGGTTAAGTGAATCTTTGTGGATACAGGTAGTTCTGTGAACATCCTGTATAAGGTGGCCCTGGATCAGATGCAGATCGATGAGGACGAGTTGCACCCTGTCTCCACGCCACTCTTCAGCTTCACGGGGTACCAGGTACAGCCGATAGGGCAGATCACCCTATCCCTGTCATTGGGAAGCGACACGCTGGAAAGGACGAGGAGGACCCACTTCTTGGTCGTTGACGCCCCCTCATCCTTCAATGCAATCCTGGGGCGCCCAGCACTCAGCATATTTCAGGCGGTGGTCTCGATCTATCACCATAAGATCAACTTCCCAGTGAGTGATAAGGTGGCCGAGGTCAAAGGAGATCAGTTAGCGTCTCGGCGATGATACAACGGGGAAGTCAGATCTGAATCCCGCAAGAACCCGAAGCCTCATAAAGCTCTGCAAATCGACCTGGCCAACCCCGGGAGGAGGAAGGACCCAAGGAAGAAAGAAGGTAGGTTGAAAGCGAAGAAATTCGGATTCACCCTCAACAGACGGGAGGGGTCACGAGGATTGCTGCCGACCTTACTCCAGAGCTAAGAAGCCATCTGATCGACTATTTGTGGAGCCATCGGGACATATTTGCCTGGGCTACGAAGGAGATCAAGGGTGTCCCCCTAGCCTTGGCCATGCAACACTTGCAAGTGATCCCAGGGGCTCGGCCGGTGAAGCAGAGACGAAGACATTTTGCGGCCGAGTAGGACAAGGTTATCAGAGAGGAGGTCAACAAGTTGCTGAAAGCTGGTCACATAAGAGAAGTTCAATTCCCAACTTGGTTGGCTAATGTAGTACTTATCCCTAAGCCCGGGGGGAAATGACGGGTGTGTATTGACTTTCGAGATTTAAATAAAGTCTGCCCTAAAGACTGCTATCATATGCCTCATATAGATAGACTGGTGGATTCCATCTCTGATTGTGAGTTCATTTCCATGTTGGATGCCTACCATGGGTATGACCAAGTACCTTTTACGCCGAAAGACCAAGAGAAGGTCAGCTTCGTGATGACGGATGGAACATATTGCTACAACGTCATACCCTTCGGGTTACGTAACGCTGGGGAAACCTACCAGTGTATGATGGACAAGGTCTTCAGGCATCAGATTGGGAGAAACATTAAAGTCTATGTAGATGATATTTTGGTGAAGACCGACAAGGGAAGAATATGATCGCCAACCTCGAAGAGACCTTTGCCACCCTGAGAGCCAATAGACTCAAGTTGAACCCAACCAAGTGTATGTTTGGAGTAAAGAGTGGTCGATTCCTAGGCTACATAGTGACAGAGAGGGGGATCGAAGCCAACATAGATAAAGTGAAGACCATCCTTGACATGCCCTCTCCTTGCAACTTCAAGGAGGTACAGAGGCTGAACGGCAGGATTACAATCTTATCCAGATTTATCTCCAAGTCTGCCGACAGGACCCTGCCCTTCTTCAAAATTCTGAGGAAGGTAGTTAAATTTGACTGGGATGACCAATGTGAGAAGGTGTTTGCAGATTTGAAAGCCTACCTGGCCGAGCTCCCTGTCCTCTACAAGCCAATGTAAGGGGAGACGTTATTCGTCTACCTGTCGGCAATCGAGCAAGCGATGACCTCGACACTTATCCAAGAAGAAGGCACGGTGCAACACCCAATCTACTTCTTCGGACACCTTCTGAAGGATGCAGAGACGCATTACACCGAGATGGAGAAGCTGACCTACGCCTTGGTCTTAATGGCCCAGAGACTCAGGCCATATTTTTTAGCACACCCCATTGTGGTCCTCACCAACAGTCCACTAGGAAGAGTTCTCACCAATCTGGAAGTCTCGGGTCGATTAATCAAGTGGACAACGGAGTTGAGCGAGTACGAGATTGAGTACTAGCCCCGTACTATGATCAAGGAACAGACCCTCTCGGATTTCATGCTTGAGTCTATCTCGGAGTCTAAAGTCGAGGGGGTTTGGAAGTTCAATGTCAATGGGTACTCCAACAGCAGGCACAGTGGAGTGGGAGTGCTAATGGTTTCTCTCCGAGGGGATACATTACACCTATCTATTCGGCTCCACTTCAGAGCCACCAATAACGAGGCCGAATATGAGACAATCTTAGCAGGCTTGCAAGCAGCCAAGTATGTGAGAGCTGCTCAGGTTGTTGTGTATTTAAACTCTCAGCTTGTGGCGCAGCAAATAAAGGGGGACTTTGAAATAAAGTGTGAACGCCTGCATAGGTATGTAGTCCTCTATGAGCAACTAAAAACCTCTTTCATGGAGGTTACTCTGTAGAAGATCTTCCGGGCTGACAATGTCAAAGTAGATGAGCTAGCCAAGCTGGCTAGCTCCATCTCGGCCTGGCAGCTAGACAAGCCTAGTACCACCGAAGTGACAGTGACTCAGATTGAAGAGGAAGCCGAAGGTCAGGACATTGCATATTGGAGAAGTTCATACGTGGAGTTCCTGCGCAAGGGGGATGCCCCGACCGGAGGTCAAGGAAGTCGATTATTCTGCCGTCGGGCTGCCAGGTTCACTCTGGTGGGAGATCAACTATACAGAAGAGTCTTTGCCCGACCACTCCTTAAATGTGTTGGACCAGAAGAAACCGACTATGTGATTCGAGAAGTGCATGAAGGCATTTGTGGAAGCCACATTGGGGGAAGGTCTCTGTCTAGGAAGATTATCCTTGCAGGGTACTTCTAGCCCACTCTGCAGGCTGGCGCTATCAAGTTCGTAGCCGGATGCGAGGCCTGCCAGAGACATGAATATGTGACTCATCGACCGACCGAACCCCTGCGAGTCTCCACAGTGTCCTACCCATTCGATCAGTGGGGAATGGACATTATAGGCTCCTTTCCCATTGGACCTCAACCAAATAAGCTCCTGTTAGTTCTCGTGGATTATTTCTCCAAATGGGTGGAAGCTAAGCCTCTGGCACACATCACAGAAGCAGCTGTGATGAAGATCCTATGGAAGGATATCGTCTGCAGATACGACATCCCTCACAAGCTGATGTTGGATAATGGAAGGTAGTTCTCTAGGCGCAAACTCAAAGAATAGTGTGAGGGGCTAGGTATTCGTCAGGCTATCACGTCAATCGCGTTCCCTCAAGGCAATGGCCAAGCCGAGGTTGATAACCGAGAAATTCTCAAAGAACTCAGGATAAAGCTAGATCACATCGGAGACAGTTGGGTCGAAGAGCTCCCCAGTATTTTGTAGTCCTATTGTACTACTCCACGAGAAGGAACAGGCCAGAGTCCCTTTCAGCTTGTATATAGAGCTGAGGTCGTGATCCCAGTGGAAGTAGGCGAGGAGTCCATCCGGCGGCAACACTATAACAAAGAGGACAATGATCAAGCGTGGCTGATCGATTTGGATCTAGTATCAGAAGTCCATGATAAAGCAGTTGCCTGACTTAAAGTGTATAGACAGCGTATGCAACAAACCTACAATCACCGAGTAATTACCCGCAGCTTTGGAGTTGGAGACAAGGTCTAGAGAAGGATTAAGCTAGTGGGTGACCCCAGGAAGCTGGGGGCACAATGGGGAGGACCTTACAACATCACCCGAAAGCTCACGGAAGGTAGTTACTATTTGGAAGACGACAAGGGCAAGAGGCTAGAGAGACCCTGGCATGCCAATCACTTCGACCCTATCGTACTCGGTGAGATTTGAGATGGTCAATTATATTTGTATTTTTGTTGGTGTTGCTTTGCAATTTAATTAATCGAAGAAGCAAATGAGATGTCTCTCAGAGAACCTCCTCAAATACTTACCTCTAAAACCCTACTATCTCGTGGTGTGCCTGGATGCCCGAGGTGAGTAGGCCTGATCGTGGTGCTGCGGATGCCCGACCAGGAGCTGCTTAAAACTGTACTACCTCGCGGTGTTGTGGATGCCCGAGATAAGTAGGCCTAGTCGTGGTACTGCAGATGTGCGACTAGGAGCTGCTTGAAACCCTACTATCTCGCGGTTCTGTGAATGCCCAAGGTGAGTAGGCCTGGTCATGGTGCCACGAATGCCCGACCAGGAGCTGCATAAAACAATACTACCTCGCGATGCTGCGGATGCCCGAGGTGAGTAGGCCTGGTCATGGTGTTGCGGATGCTCGACCAAGAGCTGCATGAAACCCTAGTACCTCGCGGTGCTGCGGATGCCCGAGATGAGTAGGCCTGGTACCAGGAGCTGCTTGAAACCCTACTATCTCGCGGTGCTACGGATGCCCGAGGTGAGTAGGCCTAGTCGTGGTGCTGCGGATGCCCGACCAGGAGTTGCTTAAAATGATACTACCTCGCGGTGTTGTGGATGCCTGAGGTGAGTAGGCCTGGTCGTGGTGCTGCGGATACCCGACCAGGAGCTGCTTAAAACCCTATTACCTTGCGGTGTTGCAGATGCCCTAGATGAGTTGGCCTGCTTGTGGTGCTGCGGATTCCCGATCAGGAGCAGCTTGAAACCCTACTACCTCCCGGTGCTGTGGATGCCCGACCAGGAGCAGCTTGAAACCCTACTACCTCGCGATGCTACAGATTCCCGAGGTGAGTAGGTCTCGTTATGGTGCTGCGGATGCCCGACCAGGAGCTACTTAAAACCCTACTACCTCGTGGTGCTGCGGATGCCCGAAGTGAGTAAGCCTGGTCATGGTGCTGCGAATGACCGACCAAGAGCTGCTTAAAACTCTACTACCTCTCGATGTTGCGGATGCCCGAGGTGAGTAGGCATGGTCGTGGTGCTGCGGATACCCGACCAGAAGCTGCTTAAAACCCTACTAACTCACAGTACTGCGGATGCCCGAGATGAGTAGGCCTAGTTGTGGTGCTGCAGATGCCCGACCAGGAGCTTCTTGAAACCCTACTACCTCGTGGTGCTGCGGATGCCCGAGGTGAGTAGGCCTGGTCGTGGTACTGCGGATGCCCGACCTAGAGCTGCTTAAAACTCTACTACCTCGCGATGATGTGGATGCCCGCCCAGGAGCTGCTTGAAACCCTACTATCTCGCGGTGCTACGGATGCCCGAAATGAGTAGGCCTGGTTGTGGTGCAGCGGATGCCCGACCATGAGCTGCTTAAAACCCTACTACCTCGCGATGCTGTGGATGCCCGAGGTGAGTAGGCCTGGTGGTGGTGCTGCGGATGTCTGACTAGGAGTTGCTTAAAACCCTACTATCTCGTGGTGCTACGGATGCCCTAGGTGAGTAGGCTTGGTCGTGGTGCTGCGGATGCCTGACTGGGAGCTGCTTAAAACCCTACTACCTTGCGGTGCTGCGAATGCCCGATGTGAGTAGGTCTGGTCGTGGAGCTGCTTAAAACCCTACTATCTCACGGTGCTGCGGATGCCTGAGGTGAGTAGGCTTGGTCGTGGTGCTGTGGATACCCGACCAGGAGTTGCTTGAAACCCTACTACCTCGCGGTGCTGTGGATGCCCGAGGTGAGTAGGTCTAGTCATGGAACTGCGGGTGCCCGACCAGGAGCTGCTTAAAACCCTACTACCACATGGTGCTGTGGATGTCCGAGGTGAGTATGCCTGGTGGTGGTGCTACGGATGCCCGACCAAGAGCTTCTTAAAACCCTACTACCTTGCGGTGCTATTGATGCCTGAGGTGAGTAAGTCTGATCGTGGTACTATGGATGCCCGACTAGGAGCTGCTTAAAACCCTACTACCTCACGGTGCTGTGAATGCCCGAGGTGAGTAGGCCTGATGGTGGTGCTGCGGATGTCTGACCAAGAGATGCTTAAAATCCTACTACCTCGCGATGCTGCGGATGCCCGAGGTGAGTAGGCCTGGTCTTGATGCTGCGGATGCCCGACCAGGAGCTTTTTGAAACCCTACTACCTCGCGGTGCTGCAGATGCCCGAGGTGAGTAGGTCTGGTCGTGCTGTTGAGGATGCCCGACCAGGAGCTGCTTAAAACCCTATTATCTCGCGGTGCTGTGGATGCCCAAGGTGAGTAGGCCTGGTCGTGGTACTGCGGATGCCCGACCAGGAGCTGGTTAAAACCCTACTACCTCGCGATGCTGCGGATGCCCGAGGTGAGTAGGCCTGGTCGTGGTGCTGCGGATGCCCGACCAGGAGTTGCTTGAAACCCTACCACCTTACGGTGCTGCGGATGCCCGAGGTGAGTATGCATGGTCATGGTGCGGCGGATGCCCGACCAGGAGCTGCTTGAAATCCTACTACCTCATGGTGCTGCGAATGCCCGAGGGTTCTGGAACCAGAAGTTATCCTCGCTATGCTTGGGACCCCTTGGTTCGGAGTGCAGCAATTATCTCTTAACCCTTAGCTAGGAACAAAATGATTCTACCTCTGGGGGTATCCGAGTGCATAAAGGGGTCGTTTGTCACAAGAAACCATGGCGTAAAAGAAAATGAAAAGGACTCCCAACATACAAATGGAAGAAATAAAAAGGGTTCCATCAACGATTCTTGGTTACATCTGGTATCTACATGCTAAAGTAGCAAAACAAAGGGCAATGAAGCACAATGGCTATGACTCCTCCATCGTGGTCGATGCTTGTTTCAGCCTGACCCCATTGCCTGACTTGCCTAGCTTCATCTGGAGTCTCCCTTTCAGTCGGAGCTTCCCAGGGTGTCAAGTGGGGGGGGGGGGGGGGGGGGGGGGGGGGGGGGGACACTTTGCCTCATGTTTGTTGGCTCACCACTTTACTTCCCGAGTTGGGGTGGAACCCCTAGTTCATACTTTCCATTACAAATAAAGGATTACACCATGAGGTCAAAATAGGAAAGTATATAAATACAGAAGTAAAAGATATGTAGCCCAGGCTGGGGGAATGCTCCTATAACTCCTTGTCTTCGGGAGGAAGCTCATCCCAGGCACGGTTGACGCTCAGGAGGCTTAGGTTAGCGTCAAGCTTCAGGAGTTGGGCCTTCTGGATCTAGTGGATGCCACCGTTGAAGCCTTGCTGCAGACGCTTCATGACTTGTCTAGCCAAAATATTGCCGAATTTGTCAGACTCCAAGAATCCGACCTTGAACACCGCCTCGGTCTCCTTTGGCCGGGATGCCTCGGCAGCCTTGAAAGCTTGTAGTTAAGCCTCGGCTGCCTCCTTGGCCATCCTCAGCTAAGCCACCTTGGAAGACATTCTAGCTTGGTCCTCCAGAATCTCCTTGAGTTTCTTTGAGGTGATCGAAGCTTCTGATCGGGCCTAAGTGGCATCCTCCTCGAGCTCGATCAAGCGATCAGTGGTTGCTATGATATCTGTTTCTTTCTGGGCCAACTGATGTGCTTGGTCTTTGATGCGCTCGTTTAGTTTTTCGGTTGAGGTTTCCAGGAGTCTAACATCCCCCGCTAGCTTCTTCTCTTTCGTCTGGAGCTAGTCCCGCTCCTGGGTCATCTTGAGTAAGTCTTCCAAAAGTGCCACTACTCGAGCGGACGCTAACCACTCCCTGTGGCGGGAGCTGTGAAGACCCGACTCTAGGGCTAGTAGGGTATCCAGCTAGTGCTCCACCTTCACTCGGAGAGCCCTGCTGACCTCTAGTTATAGGAGCCCCGCTCGATGGGCATGGTCGGCGTTGGCCTCCACCCTCAACGCGCGGTGGGTCAGAGACTCAACCTCTCGCCATGGGTACAAATGACAACCGGTGGTGAGGCAGTCCTGAGCAGCCTGTTACAGCACGGAGAAATTAAAGTACATAAAGCAAAATAAGTTATGAAATCGGGAACCCTTACCTTCAGAAGAGACTCGTGGAGATTGGTCAAGGGCCCGACCGTGGTGCGCCCGGGGGGTGAGGAGTCTCTGGATGGGAGAAGACGCTGGACAGCAGGAGCCCCTGAGGGCGCGACGAAAGGACCAGAGACATCCTCGTTGGAGCTGGAGGCCCCCTCGGAGGGACAACCCTCAGCAGGGACATCTCTGAATTGAACCGGGGGAAGGGATCCGGATGATTGGGAGGACGCCTTCGATGCTGCTTCGAGCTTCTTGCGTAGGCACTCTAGCTTAGGTGAGGCTTAGTAGGCACTGCTCGCTTCCCTTTGGTAGACTTGACGGAAATCTTGGAAGGATCGGCTGCAGGAGAGCTGGCAGTCTGACCCCTTATCTCTGTAGTGGTTGTCTGTTTGTAATGCTAAGATAGGGGGATGGTGTCCTCATCGTTGGGCACGGGGATGCCCTCCTCTGGAATGGAGGGGAGCTTACTGGCGTCGAAGTTGCACAGTCTCTTCCACTTCAACGGACGGTCCTCGCGACGCTTCCTCTTGGGCTACCCTGATGGTTTGGGATGCTGGGTATCAGCGGGAGGCAGCAACTTCTCCACCTCGACGATGACCAGAGGCAGGGGGCCTCCTAGGCGACATCGAGCTCTTGGGGGATGGGTGATTCTGAAGCCCCCTAGTCAGCAACCGGCTCGGTCCCGGCTAGTATCTCCATTTGCTCCAGTGTTAGGTGCTCACCGGCCGACTCCGCGACTGCCTCCGAAGTTTCGGAGGGGGCAATTGGCGCGATGAGAAGGGTCGGCGGTGGCGTTAGGGCCTCCTTGTTGGCTTCATTCCACTTGATGAGCCGGTTCATCGCCCTCGACAACACGATCTCCTCTGCAGTAAACAAGCAATGGAACATCAGTTAGCATTAATGGACATTTACAAAGACGACAAACTTATCGAGGTTGGGGCTGATGCCGGTGACTTTGGGGCTGAGGCCCGCTCGGTACATCAACTCATCACAGTGCATAAGGCCCGGGCTGCTAAACTCCATACCCGATAGGAGACTCCTAGCCCGCTGGTAGGCTGGGTCCTGCTGGAAGCAATGGATCTCCTTTGCAATAAACAAGCAATGGAACATCAGTTAGCATTAATGGACATTTACAAAGACAAAAAACTTACCGAGGTTGGGGCTGATGCTAGTGACTTTGGGGCTGAAACCCGCTCGGTACATCAGCTCATCACAGTGCACAAGGCCCGGGCCGCTGAACTCCATACCCGATAAGAGACTCCTAGCCCGCTGGTAGGCTGGGTCCTGCTGGAAGTCCCCTAGCTCCGGCGGGGTGGGCAGATCTTCCCTCCAACGAAGGGGACTGAAAGGGAGTTGGGGCAACCGAAGGAAAAAGAATATCTCTTTCCATCCTTTATGGGAGGATGGAAGTCCACCTAAGAACCTATGGCCGGGACGCACCGTAAAACTAAAGGCCCCTCTATAACCAGTAGGAATGAAGAACAAATGGAAGAAACGGGAGGTGAGAGGGATATCAAAGAGCTTAAAGATATTATATGCTCCGCCCATTTGAGCGAAGGTGTTGGGCGCCAGTTGATGGAGGGGGATGTCGAAGTAAGAGGAAATCCCAGTGAAGAAGGGAGGAAGGGGAAAATGGAGCCCTGACTCTACTTGCACTAGAAAGAAGGTGAAGAATCCTAGAGGGGGTTTTACGGGCGATTGGTCTACCCTGGGGACTTCTACATCCATCTCGGTCGGAATACCGTAGGCCTCGCAGGCCGCTCAGAGAGTTTCCGGTCTAACCCTAGAAGACACGGATTCATACCACTCTGGTTGGTATTCTCTCTCAAGACTCCCCTCCTACCCTGATCCTTCTTGCTTTCCTGAACCATGATTCCTATAGAAGGTAGTGAGAGTGAGGAAGAAGACTTACGCGGAAGAAAAAATCTCTTAGAGGAAGAAGACAAAGAGGATGTTTGCAACTGCTGATAGTCGAAGATGCCAGAAGGCAGACGGGCGTTTTCGCCTCCCCTTTTTATAGGGAGGAAACCGCCTGCGTGTGTATAATGGGGGTGTGACATGTGGGCAGCGATAAACATTCATCTCGAGGCGTCACCGCTATCGAGGTGGTTGTTTGATATGAGTCTGACGCGCATATCAACAGGAGATTGCACAGAGAGAAGGGCGCGCACGTGGCAGAAGCGCATTCGCGAAGGGGTTTTGTCACCATTAAGAGAGCTCATGCACTTTTAATTGGTGATAGACAACTATCATTAATGTACCTTGAAATTCGCAAAAGCCTTTTTGGAAGACGAATTCAAAGGGATCGCCTAGGAAACAGAGACAAATGTTTCGATTCCTTGAACCCGACAAGCCGTCAGTTAAGTGGCCATGAATATATGGACCCACGACATAGCTTCTTTGATACACCACTAGCCTAATCAGTCAGCCACACTTCCTTCGATTAGACTTGAAGGGAGGGACTTGTGATGGGGTTGAGTATCGCATGGGTGACACGTGGAAAAAAAGCTATGTGTCAAAGTCCACAAAGTCTGGACGATTTTCCCAAACTCCCGAGACTGCCTCGAGCCGGCAGACTCCCGAGTTTCCTCGGGAGGGTATGCTCCCGAGATCCCTTCGGGCAAGTACATTTCCGAGACCCCCTCGGGATGGTAGGAGCCTAAGACCTGCCCGGGAAGATAGGCTCCTGAACACCTTCCGGGAGAGAAAATCTCCCGAGACTCCCTCGGGAAAGCAGAGCCCCAAAAGGGCATAGGCCCAATAACCCAACTCCATCAACCGTTACCCGTTCCTGTTCAGGAAAGGTGGCGGATAATTATTGTCATTTACATGCGACAATTAAGGCTCAGTAATCGCTGAAGACGTTACCTAAACGTTATCTGGTAACTGACGAACAGTGGACGTGGGGACACGAAGGACCGCCACCTCGGGTATATAAGGTACTCTAACCCCACAGGTAAAGGGGTTACGCACATCTTACTCACAACTTCTTCCTAGTTCTTTTCCATTTGCATACTTGAGCACTAACTTGAGCGTCGGAGTGGGCTCCGCCGAAAAATCTCCGGCATGTTCCCATTAACGCTCGTGTTAATCTTGTAGGGCGAAAGTTCCTTCCCTTTCGTCACTACCCTGGTGGACTGGAATCTGGTGACTAGCCGTCCGCGTCGATCCCTCCCGGAACAATTATGCAACCCTGTAATCACGAAAAAGGCGTGTTATATCCGCAAGTCTGTAGATGTGATTGTTTCAAGCATAATTGTTGGAACGCCATGATCTCCCCGAGTAAACTGGCCTTTCCAAGCGACAGGGCAAATTTTCCATTGCCAATGAATACAATCAAGACTACCCAATATACCAGGAAAGTCGTGTCTTTGCTCATGCATTTCAAGCAAGTGTTGGATATTAGCAGCATTAGGTCTTCTCAAATATTGAGCTCTAAACACTTCAATTACATATCGACAGAAGTTGAATAAGTATTAGATGGTAATAGTTTCAATAATTCGTAGGTACGCATCATAATGATTAGCAGGGGATCCATATGCCAATTGATGAATAGCTGCTGTGCATTTTTGAAATGGCGACAAACCTTTTTTTCTCGTCGCATCAACCTTCCATTAAAAATATTCTGAATGATTTTTTAAGGCATCAACTATATGAAGAAATAATCCTCTTTGCATTCGGAATCGACGTCGAAATATGTCATCAAAATATACCGGCTCATCAGAGAAGTAATCATTAAAAAGATGAGCATGTCCGACTTCACAATCCCGATTCAAATACCTTCTCCTCTGTGATTTGCTAGAAGAACTTTGAGTTCTTTCGCGTATCATTTGTCGTTGCTCATATAGTCGGAGCATTCTTTGTTCATCAATATTGTTCGCATCTTTCATCAATTCATTTCTCCAGAATTCACAGAGCATTGATCAATCTAGATTTTCATTAATTTGGAATAAATGAAAATATTTTAGTGGTTAAAAGAAATAGAGAGTTGCGAAAATGATATGAAGAATGAGTTGATAAGAATACCATATATAGATATTTTTCTAAATAAAAAATAAAATTTAATTTAACCATTGTAACAACGGACTACAATGGCTAATTACACAATTAGCCGTTGTTGTTGTTATTTTTAATATTTTAAAAAATTATTTAAAACTTAAAAAAAATAAACACGAACGAGCAGCTCCACACAGGTGGAGCTGCTCTTGTGTCAGACTGAGGGAGCTCCCTCCCACTCCTTTTAGCCAACTCAGTAATGGGAGCTCCGATGCTCTAATAATAAATCAGATATTTGGAGTTTGAGATTCAATCATAGTATATTATGGGGGATCTTCTCTTCAATGAGTAGCGAACTCGAGAATGGTGGTTGTTAAGATGGGCTTTCATGTGTGATTCCTCAATTTACCCAGGTGACTAGTAGAAAATTTCTATGAAGTCGAGCCAATCAAAGATTATTAGGTTGAAGCGGATATCTAGAGTTTGAGATTTAACCATGGTATATTACGAGGGATTTCTCCTCAATGAGTAGCGAACTCAAGAATGATGTTTGTTAAGATAAGTCTCCACTAGTGCTTCCTTAATTTATCCCGGTGACTAATAGCAAATTTTTATGAAGCCGAGCCAATCAAAGATTATTAGGTAGAACACTTGGATACCTAATACCAATTAAAAAAATTATGATTAAAAGTTATTTTAGAAGAGCCCTAAACCATAATGCAATGACAAGGCACTCAAGTAGTTTCCCAAGCATTTATTGTTCGAATCTCAACTACGATATATTATAGGATATTTTTTTTGATGAAATTAAAAATCTAGGAGGTTGACAACTAGGTAAGAAGACAGTTGCACTTCCGAATTTGCCTTATGGTTCCGATTTACCGGGTCCGACCGTCCACCTCAAATACTAATGGGATCAAAGGTTCAGATACCTACATCAAGTTATTTATAAGCAATACAAAATTAAGCCCCATCAAGTTGTTTTTCAGTGAAACCAATTATAACCAATCAAGTTGTTTTAAAAAAAAAATTAAGTTGAATCATCATTTAAATGATTTAATATATTTTAAATTGGATTTAACTGATTACCTTATTTAACCACTTAAACATCATAAAAGACGACCCATTTTTAGTCGTAGGAGTCATTTTTTATTTTTTGCGAACAAAAATTGCTAAAAATAAAAAATTCACTAATAAATCAAAATGCATACAAATTCAGAATCTGTTCCTCCTCCGTCAACACCAAGTATAGAGCGGCTCCCTGCAATGTCGGCCTGCCCCTCCTTCCCTTCTCTTTCGCACCTCCTTCCCCTCCTCCGCCTTCCCTCACCTTCTCCGGCATGGGCTACAAGCCTAATGTCTCCTTCGACTCCGACTCCGGCGACCTAGACCCCTCCCTCGCCCCCGTCGAGGAGCTTGGCTGCAGCCCCTTCGGCAATCTCTCCCGGACCGACCTCCGTGAGGCCGCCTACGAGCTCTTCTTCCTGTCTTGCCGTTCCTCGCCCGGTTCAGGCAGCCGAGGGTCCCTAAACTACTACCCGGCATCGCCGTCGGCAGGCAGCGGAGAGGGATCGTCCCCTAGATGGCAGTCGTCGCCCGGGATGATGATGGCGAAGAGCCGGATCAAGAAGGCGTTGGGGCTGACCGCGCGGAGGTCGTCGCCGTTGACGACCGGGATGGCAAGAGGCAGCGACATGAGCTCGCCGGGGAAGGTGAAGCGGCCGATGACGTCGGCGGAGATTATGCGGCAACAGATGCGCGTCACGGAGCAGAGTGAGCACCGGCTGAGAAAGACCCTAACGAGAACTCTCGTCGGACAGGTAGATTCATAATTGGGGCTAAACAATTGATTTCCATTTGTTTCAAGATTGAAACTGTTAATTTAAATCTGTTTAAATTTTTTTAAAAAAAACACGTATGAACCCTAAAAGAAGGGCAGAAAAACAGAGAACATCGTCCTTCCGTTGGAGCTCCTCCGCCAGATCAAACCAGCCGACTTCAACGATCCCCGAGAATACCATCAATGGCAACGCCGCCACCTCAACCTCCTTGAAGCCGGATTGATCCTCCACCCATCTCTCCCGATCGACTCTGAGAACCACCATGCGGCCGGTCGCCTATCCCGCATCGTCCGCTCCTGCGAGGCCGCACCCCTTGACACCGGAAAAAACTCCGAAGTCATGCGCAGCCTCTGCAGTGCCGTTACCTCCCTGGCGTTGCGGAGTCCCGAAGGCAGCCCGTCTGCCTCTCTCGACCCCTGTCACTGGGCCGACGGCTACCCCCTCAACTCTCACCTCTACATAGCCCTCCTCCGCTCCGTCTTCGACCTGAAGATGGCGAGTGCAGTGTTGGACGAGGTGGACGAGCTGGTGGAGCTGATGAAGAAGACGTGGCCCGTGCTGGGCTTCGACTTGCCAGCCCACAACGCCTGCTTCGCGTGGCTCTTCTTCGAGCGCTACCTCGAGACCGGGCAGACCGAGCCGGAACTGATGTGGGCCGCGCTCTCGATACTGGGGGATGTCGCCGTCGATGCCAAGAAACCGAACCGCCAGGTGAGCTACGTGAAGCTCTTAGCAGCCGCGTTGGGCGCGATGCGAGGGTGGGCGGAGAGGAGGACGGTGGAGTACCACCAGTGGTTCGGCAAAGATTTAGGCGCCAACATGGGCCTTGCGGTCGCATTGTCGCTCGCCACCTCGAAGATCATCATGGAGGACGATTTGATCGGCGCTATGGGTTTGCTCGACCGCGACGGTGCCGTGTGCGCGAGTTCGTCGGATGCCAGAGTTGATTACTACATCAGGTCGTCGATGCGAAGTGCGTTCACCAAGGTGCACATTTCTACCCATTTTCTTCACAATTGTTTGTGATCACGAAGCACGCTCACCATTGCTTCTTGCATAAGCTCCTTGTAATTAGTGTTTTGGTAGATCCTCGAGCGAGGAGCATCCCAGGACGACAACATCATAGCGCAACTACGAGACGAACCAGTCAACATTCTGCTTGATCTCGTGAAAAGTACGGAAGAGTTGGCTGGGGCCGAGAAGAAGTTCTTCAGCCCCGTGCTGAAAAAGTGGAACCGAGCGCCGACAGCCGCCGCCGCGGCGACACTGCACGCCTGTTTTGGGGTCGTGCTGAAGCAGTACGCATCCAAGGCCAGGCAGCTGACAAACGAGCTAGTCGAGGTGCTGAAATCTGCCGGGAAGCTGGAGAAGTTACTGGTGCAAATGGTGGTCGACGACTCCGCCGACTCCGAGGACGGCGGTATGAAAGTAGTGAGGGAGATGATCCCTTACGACGTGGCTTCCACCATCGCCAACCTCCTCAAGGCCTGGATTGAAGAGAGGATGAGACTCGCGAAGGAATGCCTCAACAGAGCAAAGGAAACAGAGGTTCGACTTTGTGCAATATTTCCTTTGTGTATACCGTCGATTGATTGATCGATCGATCGATTGATTGACTGATGATGCGTAGAGCTGGATGCCAAGGTCCAAGAGTGAGCCTTACGCGCAGTCGGCGGTGGATTTGGCGAGACTGGCCAAGGAGAGCTTGGATGAATTCTTTGACATTCAAGTGGAAGATAGAGGTTTCATGGTTAAAGACCTCGTCAATGGCTTGGACGCCATCTTCCAGGAATACATTTCCTTCGTCGCCGGCTGTGGTATATATGCTGACCTCTTAAGCTACGTGAGTGATTTCATTGTGTTCCAAAAATAGAAAGTTCTTACCCGCGTCGCAGGGAGCAAGCAGACGTACATGCCGAGCCTTCCGCCGTTGACGAGGTGCAATCAGGACTCCAGCTTGACCAAGCTCTTGAAGAGAGCGTCGCCTCGTTGCCGCGCGGGCATCGGCCACTCCGTCGTCGCCGCCGCCGATGCGCACAATACCCATTCGTGTGTGAGCCGCGGCACGCAGCGGCTCTACATCCGCCTCAACACCCTCCATTACATCCTCGTCCACCTCGGCGCCCTCGATAAGTCCCTCTCCTTCTTGTCCCCCTCCGTCCGCCGCGTCGCAGCGCCGCCGTCCCGACACTTCGACGGTGCGGGCGCCGCGGCGCAGTCCGGCGTTCAGCACGTGGCGGAGGTGGCGGCCTATCGCCTAGTCTTCCTCGACACGCGCCAGGTGTTCTACGAGGGGTTCTACGTGGACGGCGTAACGGAGTCCACGCGGATCCGGCCGGCGCTTCGCGTTCTGAAGCAGAATTTGGCGCTGCTGACGTCGGTGCTGATCGACCGGGCACAGCCTCTGGCGACCAGGGAGGTGATGCGGGCGGCGCTGGAGGGGTTCTTGATGGTTCTACTGGCTGGCGGTCGCAAACGGGCGTTCGTGCAGGAGGACCACGAGGCGGTGGCGGAGGACCTGAGGAACTTGAAGCTGATGTTCGGAGAGGGTGAAGGACTGCTCGGTGAGGACACTGTGGAACGTGAGGCGGAAGTGGCGGAGGGAGTAGTGGCGCTTATGGAGCTGCCGACGGAGAGGCTGATCGAGGAATTCAGGGCGTCGGCGTGTGAGTCTGGTGGGATTGGGGTTTTCGGGGAGCGGGCGGGAAGCCCGAGGTTGCCGATGCCGCCGACGACGGGGAGATGGAACCGGTCGGATCCGAACACGATACTGAGAGTGCTGTGCCACCGAGACGACGACGTCGCCAGCCAGTTCCTCAAGCGGACGTACCAGCTCCCCAAGAGACGGTGATCCGATAAAGAAACTGGCATCGGCGTTTGAGGGGATTTTTCTTTTTCTTTTTTTTCGGACTTATTTTTATGCTATTATATGTTTGATATACTTTTAAATAACAACTTAGAAATTAAAATGCCGGAGGAATGGGAAAATTTTTAAGGGCAAAAGGCACCCGTTATATTATCATTCAAAAGATATTTTGTTTATTTATTTTTGTTTGATAACTCAAGTGTAGGTCATCCAATTAATTACAGAGGTGATCCGTTCGAATTTATGAAATTTCTCATTGGTCTTTAAGGATAAATCATGAAATTATCTCGTGGAATAAGTCATCTTAGTAAGATCGTCCAGTCGAATAAGTGTTTTGCTGGGAAGATAAATTTGTGAATTTTTTTTTCACTCACCGATATTTCGGTTCATAGTCGCTCAATTTAAGTTTTATCAATAAATTCAGCATGTGTATATCTAACTTAGAGAATCGAATCATGATATTCACTTTATCTTTGTGCATTAACTAATGTGTCATGGCACCGAAAAATAATTTAAAAAGAAATTTTATTTTAAAAATAATAATCAAATAACATCCCTTATTATTTTTATTTTAAAAATATTATTATTCTAGGACCCATTATTATAATATCTATGATATAACTAGGACCCATTATTATAATATCTATGATATAACTATGGGCAAAATTATTTAGGTAAAAGTCTAAAAGTTCTTTTATTTTTTGAATCATCAGGACGGTGCCCTTTGATTTTTTTAAATCAAAAAGTGTTTTATTCTCATGTATAATTGAAGGAATTTTAAACATCTCTATAATAATATAATATTATCTATTTTGTATTATGCACTTGAAAAAATAGTTTAAAAAGAAATTTTATTTTAAAAATAATAATCAAATTACATCTCTTATTATTTTTATTTTAAAAATATTATTATTCTACGATCCATTATTATAACATTTACATATAGCTTTGGGCAAAATTATTTAAGAAAAAGTCAAAAAAGAGTTCCCTAAGTTTTTTTAATCATCACTGCTCTTTGATTTTTTTTTTTTTACCTAAAAGTGCTTCACTCTCATATTCAATTGAAGAAATTTTAAATATTTCCACAATAATATTATAATATTATCTACTTTGAGCATAAATCCTCGTAGTTTTATTTTTTGGACTTTATCTAAAAGATCTTATACCAATGGCGATATCTTTCTCTTATAAGTTCATGATCTTCTCTATATATTTTCAATGTGCGACTTTGTTTCCAACCTTACAACTCCAACAATCTCCTCTCAAATGAAGGACCACATGACCCTCTCGAGCAGAAAGTTTATCCGTTTGACGCCTAATCCTCGACCCATCAGGTCTTTCTACCCCTCTGTCCAACTGACCCACAAGGTTTTCCTTGCCTAGCTACAACTAAGATTTCCTGTCTGATATTTGATCCTCTTGATTTGGACACGAAAACCCCCACTTCCTTTGTTCGAGGTCAATATTCCACTCACATGGCTCAATTAGACAATAACTCTTGTGTACAATTAGCGGTTAGATCTTCTAACAGTTTAGACTCTAATACTAATTATTAAGATCGAAGGAATTTTAGATGTCTACACAATGGTATGATATTATCCACTTTAGGTCTAAGCCCTCATGGTTTTATTTTTAGGCTCTATCCAAAAGGTCTCATACCAATAAAGATATTTTTCCATGTGTTTTCAATGTAGAACTTTGCTTACAACCTAATGATCCTCATCTCAAACAAATGACCACAAAGTTTCCCTGAAGCTGAAAACCCATTCGTTTAATGTTCGATCCTCGATCTACCAAGTTTTCCTACCTCTTAGTCCAGCCTACCTACTAGGTCTTCCTGCCCCTCGTCCCACTCGACCTATTAGGACTTCTTTGCCTAGCAGCAACTAGGGTTTTTCTGCCTGACTATCTGCCAGGATTTCATACATGGTGTCTAATCCTCTTGATCCAAATACGAAAACCCCTACTTCATTTGTTGAGGTCAATATTCTACTTACATGACTCAATTAGACCATATCTCTTGTGTACAATCGGCGATTAAACCTTCTGACAATCTAGGCTCTGATACCAGGGACCGAATGAATTTAGACATCTCTATAATAGTGTAATATTGTCTATTTTGAGTCTAAGCCTTCATGATTTTTTTTGGATTTTACCCAAAAGTTCTTATACCAATGGAGATACCTTTTCTTTATAAGTCAATGATGTTTTCCATGTATTTTCAATGTAGGACTTTATTTGCAACTTGCAACCCAACAAGAAGTAAGGTAAACTTTACTCATTGAATATAATATTCCATAATGTCTATTGATATAATTGTTATAGTTAATAGATCAATTGTAAGAAATATCTTTAGATGATTGATACACTCAACCCCAGCAATTTCAAAGCCAATTGGAAGAAGATTTCTATTACAATCTAATGCTATGACATTAATCCAATTAATTTACGAAAATATGCTCGAAAAATTCTTTCGCATGCACCAAAAGCCCAAAAACAACCTTGAAATTTATCACCATTTATTTTCAATGCAACATATGTATCTGGGTCTCTATATTTTAGCCCACAAAATAGTCTAAGGAAATCATCATAATCCTTATCGAAATCACTTATCACCTTATTTATAGCTTTCACATGTACAAAATATACCTTTCAATATGATATATACACTCCAAAAACGTGATTTCATCTTATTATGAATGTTTACGAGTCTATAATCTTCTGATGCCACAAAACGACTTTCAATCTGAGAAGTCATAAATGAAGATACACATGTAGGATAATCAGTTGTTCTCATACTAAGACCGCACTGTGATGCTCAAAATATTTTGTAATCATGAACTCAATATCTTCCCTTTAATTGCAATTATTGTCCATGTGTAATTTTCTCTATCATATATTGATTTAACTCCGGTCTTCCTAGTTGTCTTTATTTTGTATATGAAGTGTCTTTTCATAGCCTATTCAGCAAATGTATTTTTAAAATATTTTTGTTAACATAAACCTACAATAAGAATTGATATATATTTATATTAGTATGACGAAATTGAGTTGAGTTAACATTGTGAAAGTTACAAAAATACGTTACCTAACCAATACAAAATTCCTCAACAGAGTCATCTAGTTCTTCCGTTTGCAATGGAACAAGTCTTGCATTCATTTCACATACATCTTCAGCTAATGGAAGCTGCTCTTCAAGGTCGATATATTCATTAATGTTGACGGGCTCATCTAATGAACATTGCATATCATTTGCTAAGAATTCATACTCAGAGGCATCCATTTCAATTTTTGCTTCCATTCTATTGTCGTTATATTCTTATTCAGCCCACAAAACCTCAAAAAAAAATCTTCCAATCCTATACTCATATGTACTATGTGACGGTGATTGTAGGTCGGTAAGAGGAGAGGGGGTGAATTGCTCCTAAAAAGAAAACTCCTATCTTTTGTTTTATCTTTAACAAAGATGTTTGTTAGTTAATGTAAATAATAAATCACATTAAAAATATAGCAAACTTAAAGGAAAGAGGCAGTCAGAATTTTACTTGGTTTGCAACCGGGGAGGTTGCTAATCCAAGGCAGAATATAGCTCATATCTCTTGAATAAACTCCTTCAGACGAAGAAACCTCTTACATGTGGAAAACTCAAGAAAAGACAGAAAGATTATACAGAACTCGTTTGCTAATTTTTGAATTGAATGAATAAATGAAACTGAGCTCTAGGGGTCTATTTATAGCCCAGGTGAGAGTTATCCGTTTGTTGACGTGACACTTATAGGCGCCCGAGTGCTCTGGGGCGCTTGACACTACATGGGCGCCTAGGCTCTGGGGCGCCTGAGCACCAGGCGCCCGAGAGAGGGTTTGGTCAGCAGTCGCTGACTACTCTCCAGCATGACTTCCTTTGTCTTCTTGGGTGATTTCTGGCTAACCAAAGTTAGGCTTACCCAAACCCGACTCCAGCCTTTCGCCCCTCGAGCATCCTTCCTCCCAACTTCTCGTCTCTCGGATGCCGCGTGCGTCCTTCTCGCTCCACCGACGTACTCTTCCGCAGAGCTCCGCGTCCCTTGAATGCACTGAGCCTATCAACTCCCTTTTCATGTCATCCTTCTCGACCGCTGCGTCTTCCGCTCGACTTCCTGCGCTCCTAAGTTTCTGTACACTTAGACACAAGAATTAAAAATACCAGGACCTAACTTAAATCGGTTGACCATATCAAAACCAACCTAAGGTACTTACAATCTCTCTCTTTTTGATATGCATCAACCCGAGTTAAGTTAGGGTAAACAAATATAAAAAAAATATGAATAAATATATAACAGTGTAAGCACTAAAAAAATTGAAATTAGAGTCTATCCCTTAACTTAATTCAATTTCTCCCCCTTTGATCACATTGAAAACATAAAATATTAAGGAAAAATATGTTTAACACAGTAAATAGTTTCCAGGATTTATAAGTTAGAATTTTCAAAGAATTATCTTTAGAAAAATTGTCAAAAATAATTTTCTAATATTTTTGAAAATCAATTTTGAATTTTATGTTGACAATTTAGAAAAAAATTTAAATTTTATTTCAAAAAAAAATTCTCAAGGTTTTAGAAGATAATCAACAAATCTAGAAAATTCAAATTCGATGAAAGTAATTTTAAAGTATTTTTAACATTTAAAACCATGATTTTGAATGAAAAATTATAATAAATTTGATTATTTGAAAAAAAAATCAAAAATATTTTTATAGATAGAACACTGCAAACTTTTATTAAGAAAAATCTTAAACTAATTTTCCTACAAACAGTTATCAAAATAAAATTATCAAGATAAAGCATTAATTACCAAAATTAATTTAATCAAAAGAAAATCAACCGTTTAAGATACATTTAGGGACCCAATATAAATTTTTGCCAATAGGATTTATCATAAACGAAGATGGAATATATGATTTGAGAACTTTTACAATTTGACCTTTATGAAATCTAAAATACCAGTTGAGTTTTTTATAATATTTAATTTTTAAATTTTGTAAACATCTTAAATATAAATGGTTGTTTTTCAAAGTTTTAATTTGAATTTTTAAATTTTCATTTTTCAAATTTTATTTTATCATACATTTCTAAAGCAGAAGCTAATTTCTTCTTCAAATATGTGTTTTTTGTTTTTAATTTAAATAGGGATTTCATCATTTCCTTAATTCCAAAATATAACTGATCAGGAGGTAGAAGACATAACTCACTTACCATATCCCTTTTGAATTCGGAAACTCCCCCTTCATCGTTACTTCTTTCTGAAGTCTCTCGTCCTTCATTCAGGCACATCTCGGACGAACTTTCATTGTCTTCTGGTAGGTACTCAGTCGTTAGTGCTGGTCCGTTAACCTCCTCGGTGTCAGACTTTTCTGAAGATGAGTCAGTGTCTATTGAGGAGCCGGATTGTACCTCCTTTGATTCTTTATGGAGTTCCAACATTTTATGCTAGAGGTCTTTAGCGGAATTGTATATTTCGATTCTTTCGATTTCCTCGGCTAGTAGTACACTTAGAAGATGAAACTCAGCCTTACCGTTTGTCATAAATTCATCGCGTTGCTTTTCGGTCCAGAGATGTTCTTCGAGTTTATTTCCATTCTTATCTCTAGGTACTTCAAAATCAAATTTCATTGTTAGTAAAATATTGAAGTCTATTTTGAAAAATACCTCTATTTTACGTTTCCAAAACGTGAACTCCCCCTAGAACTTTGGTGGGTAGATGACTGGTCCGACCATTTTGTTATTGCTTCAGGTGGTGGTTAGTCCTTCTGGAGCGTCCTTGCTCTGATACCAATTGACGGTGATCGTAGGTCAGCAAGAGGCGGGGTGAATTTCCATTGAAAAAGAAAACTCCTATCTTTTGTTTTGTCTTTAACAAAGATGTTTGTTAGTTAATGCAAATAATACATAACATTAAAAATATAGCAAACTTAAAGGAAAGAGGTAGTCAGAATTTTACTTGTTTTGCAACCGGGGAGGTTGCTAATCCAAGGCAGAATATAGCTTGTATCTCCTGAATAAACTCCTTCGGGCGGAGAAGCCTCGTGGAAAGCTCAGGAAAAGAAAGATTACACAGAACTAGTTTGCTAATGCTTGGATTGAATGAATGAATGAAATTGAGCTCCAGGAGTCTATTTATAGCCCCGGTGAGAGTTATCTGTTTGTTGACGTGGCACTTATAGGGCGCCCGAGTGCTCTTGGGCGCTTGACACATGGCCCGATGGTTATCCAAAGAGCAACGTTCGCAAATGGCTAAGAATAGCCTCTCGAGCGCCTGGTAGAACACGGGCACCCGAGTGCTCGGGCGCCCGAGAGCCCAAGCGCCCATATGCTTACAGGCGTCCGAGAGAGGGTTTGGTCAGCAGTCGCTGACCACTCTCTAACATGACTTCCTTTATCTTCTTGGGTGATTTCTAGCTAATCGGAGTTAGCTCACCCGAACCTGACTCCGGCCTTTCGCCCCCTCGAGCGTCCTTCCTCCCTGCTTCTCGTCCCTCGGACGCCGCGGCGTCGTTCTCGCTCCATCGGTGTACTCTTCCAAAGAGCTCCGCGTCCCTCGAATGCACTAAGCCCGTCGGCTCACTTTCTGTGCCATCATTCTCGACCGTTGCATCTTCCGCTCAACTTCCTACGTTTCTAAATTCCTATACACTTAGACACAGGGATTAAAAACACCAGGACTTAACTTAAATTGATTGACCACATCAAAAACAACCTAGGATACTTACACTATGTCATCCTCATAACTAAGAGCTTGTTCATTCAAATTGAAGTTGTAATTAATAGTCTCTCTAGTATTGATCACACACTAGAGAAGTTAAAGGTGTCATATTGCCAAACTCATATTTATATTTGGAGTAATGGATATGATTCGATTCTTTATTTGTGAATTTATAGAATGCATCAAAACTATGATCATATTACTATAAATTTGATCTTCCCTGCATTAATACAATCAGAAATTAACCATATTGCAAACAAAAATTCTATTAAGATTGTGAATATTTAAAAAATACAATAGTCGAGTGGAGAAAGTCGATAGATCATAAAATGTGTGTCTTCCTAAATTAACTTTTAGATAAAAACATAATTAGGATTTTGATTTAAAGAGTTAACACTGGTAAGATAAAGACATCTAAAAATTAAAAATATTAATCTTCCTACAAAATTGATAGTGCTAACCTATAAAAAGAGAAAACGATATCTAACAATCGATAGAAGAAAATATACATGTCTCGATTGATCCGAGTGAAAAACTTTATCCTCAGTAGGATTTTAGATGTTGACGATGCTTTGGAGTTTTTCCAGATTGTTTGGAATTTTGGAGTAATTTTTTTGTGTTGGGAGTTTTGGAGCTGTCGGAATAGTGGTTTACACCAAACCAAAGCATGACACATCAGTTTTAAGGATGTTTCGCCCAACCGGAAGATTTAAGCGCTAACCCAAATAAAGAATAGAGCTAAGTTTCGCCCGATCGGTGCAGTCTAAGCTAGCTAGGAAGAACGTTGTGTTTTGCCGATTAGGGTAGTTTGTCTTCGTTGAGTTGCCGCGACATCCTGTAGACCATCACAAACTTGTCATCAGCCGTTTGGAAATGGTGTGGCGTTCAGGTTTCGATTTTCTTATTCTTTAGACGAAGAAAGTGCACTGTTGTCAGCCGTCGATTTTGGTTTGAACACACATTGCGAAGAAAAATCATACATGGTTCGGACTTCTCTTTCGGTTTGGACGAACACAACGGCCACAAGAGATACTGCACAGGATAAAACCGATAGAAGATATGTGATTCAATATGTGATTTGAATAGTAAGCCAATGTACTTATGTGGTTGGATAATTTTCAGCAAAACCTTTGGTTAAAGTTGGATAAAATTTGCAAATAGAGGATGATATAAGTAAGATATCCAATTTAATAACAAACGAAGATTTATATAGTCATTTCATTTGATGAGATAAAAGTTTAATGTAAAAATAATTTTAATCAAAAATATTTATAATATAATTTTTAACATGTTTTAACAGATTTAATCATAATTAATATAATAATATTGAAGTATATATATAATAATATCAAAATAAAGATACTTTAAGATGAAAAAAATAAAATAGAAACCCATTTAATATTTTTTAAGAACATGAAACATCTTTTGATAATAATAAAATAAATTCATCTTTTAAAATTTTACCTTAAAATTTATTAAGGTATGCGTGATATTCCCATCTCTCAAAATTTTGAGCTCTCAAACATCACAAGTCACTTATCTGCAATGGAAGATTTGAATCCAATCACTTCTAAAATTACATAGCCCATTTGCCATGCAAAGGTATTCAGACTCTCAAATGAAACTGAACCACTGGAGCTCATGCATCAAGTCAATGTAAATGCAACTATACAAGTAGGCATAAAGCAATTAGAATATCTTATATTTTCCAAACATGTATTTTTGTAAAATGTTGGTACGGTGTCAAAAATGAAGGAATGTTCTACAAACAATTTGCAACTTATAGAAGGGGCATTACAGATGCTTTTTCTACAGAATAATGAGTAGAATTTTCAACACCATCTCTGCTTGGCAAGCCAAAGTATTGAAAACACTAGTAAGCAAGTACATTGAATTGCCTCTGTAAGAGGAAACTAATTTACACAATTGTATGGGCGAAGAAGGAAAAGAGAGACTTATTGTGGCTCAAATGAGAAATCAATTCCACCAAAAGTCAATTACTACCTAAAAACCCATAAGCAAACTAACTTGAGATAAACTAGTAAGCCTTGAGATTTTTGTTCATTCTTCGGAAGTAGTATCCTTGACATTTCTAGTGTCCATCTCCATAAGCCCGCTGTCATTGCAACACAATTTGAAATATAATCATCATTTATACAGTGTAATAATTCACTTATTAACAGAAGGAATGCTATTACGACGAGCATTGGACGCAATGATCACATTAGCTATCCAAGAGTAAGTTTTGATGCCAGTCAACTCAACTCTGGTTTTGAGATAGAATCATCGCCATCATGGATTTTTGCACTGCCACAAGAAAAAGGGGAACCAACAACAAAATCTGCTTTATTGTCTTTTGCATTACATGATTCGGCCATCAGCTTATTACTTGAACCATCTGTTACTTTTGCCTCAGGAAAGACATCTGTTTCAAGTTGGTTGTCTTGTAGGCGACCATCAGCAGCAGGGTCAGAAGAAATACTTGGTTCCAAAGTTGAAGAAACCTCAAGCTTCTTCTGGCTTGACATTCCTTGCTTCTCAAACATTATCTGCAGGTACTTACCTTGTTCTTCAATTCTTAGTTGCAGATTTCTTTGGATCTGGTAACAATATAATGAAAAGTCAGAGATGTATTTTGATACTAAAGTTAAGGTTTATACATAGTTTTATGCCCAAGTTTTAGATAGAATTAATTTGCATGACAAGCATGGCCTCCCCTCGCTCAATTGTTCCAAACCATAATTTCCATTCTGCAGTCAAATCTTCTCTCTATGGTGGTTATTTCTCTGGATCCCACAACCTTAGGGCAGTTCATTCCACTCCATATCCATGATCTTCACCTTGCCATATGGCATTTCCAGTTCTGTAGGTAATCTAATCTCACACCTCTCTCTTGGTTGCTCCCCTTTTCCCAGAGCATATTGCAGTGCCTGGAGCACCACCTTAATTGATAGTCTTCGCAAACAAGAATACCTATGTGATCCACCTAGAAATCACTGAATAAAATAGGACTTTCCACAGCATGTAGGTCATCGAGTATGGAACGAAGACAAAACCTCTTTCTGCACCCTTCCCACATATCTATGTAAAAAAACAACTCGTCATTGTCAAACATGAAGGTTGACCTCTTTGGAGCTTCTCTTTCTCTGGACTTGATGCAGGAGGGCTCAATTTGGTGGTGAGAAGCCAATGGTTATGACACATCCACAACAGAAGGTTATGCCTTCTTGTCCATAAATCAGGGTCTTATGCCCAATAAAAAGTCAGTTATTAAAAAGGTAAGTTCTGTTGTTACTGTAGTTTCACAAGTCTGGGCCTTACACCCAATAAGATGTGCACTAAGCACACACACACGAAAGAAAAAAGAGGTGGTAAAAGAAAAGGAGGTGCTTAAAAAAAGAAGAGAACATGGTTGCTCAAAAAAAAAAATAGTTGAGTTTAAAAGAAAATAGTAATGATGAATAAAAAATGAAGCATTCAAAAGAAGAAAAAAAGTAGAAGAAATGGTGAGCATCCCTGAGGATTTATTTTTTACAACCTTCTTGTTAGTTTTCTTTTTTCCCCTCTCTGTCTCAATAACCACTAGTTTCTATCTCATCATTGTACTTTCTTTTTGTGAGTATGATTTAATATGAGATTAGTTATAGTCCATTATTTCCTACATCCACTCCTTATGCTCTATTTGGATGGGGTGACGGGAGGTTCATTAATGTAAAGGGAAGGGAGGGTAACTTCCTTACACCCCAAATTGGGGTGTAAGGAAATAGGTCATTTGAGAGGTAAGGAAGGTTAAAAGTTCCCCTTCCCTTCCCTCAACTCACCTCCTTCCCTGACCTCCATTCCAAATAGGGTAAAAAGTTATCTTCCCTTTACTTATCCTTCCCTCACCTCCTCCCAAACAGACTATTAAAACTATTAGAGTAAAATGATCAGTAATTATGTCTCTTGCACACATTTCTTCCCTCTACGGTTGAGTGGAACCTGTCTCATTTATCTCAACAACATCTTTCTTCGTCAATTAAACATTTAAAAGATATATTAATGGCTTGTATATTTTCAGCATCCCTTTTTCTCTCAAGTAAATATCAGAATTTACTCAATTCTACATTCTCATCTCTTGAATTGATATTGGACTTTACTCAATCTCACTCCCAATCTCGTCCCAAGAGTGAATGGTGAGCCTTATCTATATATTTCATTTCACAACCACTCATAAGTCGTTTCATCCTCAGAAACTTCATTATCTTATGGTATATTTTGTTTGGGAGTCCAAGGAAGAAGATAGTGTCAAATCCTTTAAAGACTGTTTCTAACTTCACCATCCGATTGACAAGTATAATCCAGCCAACAACTCTTTGTAAATCAATCCAGAATCTTGTGTCATAATCTCATTACACTAGTATAGTGTTTTTGTTATCGTTATTAGATGTCTTAACTAGTTTTATCTTTTCTTTTGTGAGATATTTTATAGTTATGTAACAAGTTAGACAAATACTATATTACTATTAATGGTCAAGCTTAAGGATGGCTATCAGCTTAAGAAGAAGTGTCAAATAAAAATAGTAGAGATGCAACCTCGTCTTATGCCTTAACTTTTAGATAAAATTAGTTATGTTTAAGGGCTATAAATATGAGTTATAATTCTATACAATAATAATACAAATAGTAGATGCAACCTAGTCTTATGCCTAAACTTTTAGATAAAATTAGTTATGTTTAAGGGCTATAAATATGAGTTATAATTCTATAGAATAATAATACAATATTTTCTCTCTCTCAACTGTAAACCACTGACATCCATTGTTAACTTGGAAAAATGCTTAACATGCACCATCAAAACACACCAAACATACCTCAAGTTGTTCATGAAGCTGCTTCTGGACTTCCATCTGGAGACGTAATGCCTCAGTGAGATCAAAGCTCCTGTTAATGCAAATGAAAAGGAGATCAAAAAGAAACTAAGTGACTGGACTTGACCATGCTTAATAGATGACTCAAAATAGGGATCATTCATGAGATTTATATCCAGGAAATTGTCTAAAACAAGTTGGCAACGGGCTTGCCTCATTCAAAGGAGGTGAGGACACGATTCAGGATGCCCAATAATTGTTGGGAAACTGAACTTAAGAATTAGTCTTACCTCTGAAACTGTATTGTAATTTCTGACCTTTGGCAAACCTAGTGGCCCATGAGACACCTTTCTAGTTGTTGGAGCCTATCCCAATGGCAAAAGTTATTGCCGCCACTAGTCTTTTGTTGCTTCAAGTTTTTATTGCTTGGGATGATTTAAGCTCATATCCCCTTGCTCTCTGTTCATTCAACAATAATTTACAAGTCCAATGTCTAACTTCTATCACCTCATTGCCTTTCAATTTTAATCTCCCAGCACATTTGAAGCGACATTTGGCCATTGAGTATCCTGACAATGCGAAGTGCAACAAAATGCCAGAAGACCTACGGTAGCCTTTATTTAAGAATTAGCTATCCAACCGAAATATGACCAAGTAGTGGGAAAATGAGTATCAGGTGTTTGATCAGATATATGGGGAGCAGTCCTTGAGTGAACAATAGAAACATTACAGACATGATGTTGAGAAACAATTGGTCATCCTTGCTTCTAAACCTTTATACTAGTTTTATAAGTGGTGCAATGGCTAGAAAATATGTTGATCAATGTAAACACTGCGACCATTTCTATGATACAAATATTTAATCAGAGTGTAGATCTTAGTAATAGAAATTGAAGGACCATAGGTGTTCCTAAGGACCCTATCCTAGCCCCCAGAGCGTAGCACAGACAGTGGACGCATGACATTTCGGTAGGCACATTACATTTCTGACATAATGGTCAGGAGTCGATTCCTGAGAACTGATAAACCGGTGCTTCCCCACCATGCGTCTTCCACCTGTGTATCTGAATTTACCTCCCTCCATATCCGTGGGGTTGGCTCTAGGGGGTCGCTAAGGCAACGGACCTGCCTTTTCCTACGTACCCTATCCTAGCTTCCTAGTGTGGCAGAGAGATTCTTCAGTTCCCTCATTCAAAACTTGCTCTAGACAAGATCAGCCTTCAAGGCTATTTGCCTCGCATTTCAAAAACAGTAACATGAGAAGATTTGCCCAATAAATAAATGGCAATTTCAAGTCATTTTTTTTTTACATAAATCTCCACAAAGTAAACAACACCTAGCTAGATACATGACTACATAGCTCGTTGTTTTACTCAGGGGAAGATACACCTAATGTATAAGCTAAAAAATCATTGTACATGCAAAGCAATATCCAAGAACTTAAATAGGAATATTTAACTCTATTCCTCTTTAGTACGGCATGACTAAAATTGTGATAAATCACTTAGTATTTCACTTCATTTCTGAAATAGAAACATCTGCCTTGTTGGCTTGTTCTCTTAATAGACAATATTGTCGTCGCCAGTGATGAAGTCATTATGACCACATGATTGAAAGAGTGCCTTTTGGCATTTTCAAACCAAAGAATTGGGTGGTCTAAGTACTGCTTTAGCATAGAGGTTGCTTGCTCAGGGAAAGATATTTACATCTCTAAATGAAAGCATGAACCTGATGATTTGCTTAAGGAAGCTATTATGCTAAGGGCTAAACCACACTCTTATAAATCCTGCCTGACATTTCATTTGAGGTTAATGTGATCAGTTAGTTCCTAGAGATCCCATGTCATGATCATGGAAAGCAATATTGAGAGTTCTGCAATATCTCAAGAATGTTCCAAGGAAAGACATCTTGTTTCAAGATGGAGGTAGTTTCTGGTATACTAATGCAGTTTGAGCAAATTCAAGAGATCCATATCAAACCATTGCATTCTTCTGAGGGATAATTTGATGTCCTGAAAGAGCAAGATGTAAATTGTTGTAGCTGAGTGTAAAGGCAGAGTACACGGTCAAGTCCCTAGCTATCTGAGAAACAATTAATGATCAAGATACAACATGTTCCTACCAAGCAAATGAAACTTTATTGTGGCAATCAATTCTAGTAGTTAATATAAAGTTTTATGAAAGAAACGAAGCACAGAGATTTTCACTTCATAAGAGTGCAATTTAATTAAATTGGCATCTTCTTTGAGAGTTCCAGTGATTAACTAGCATGACTAAATTTTAAAGGACCTAGAATTTTTAGTATAATTGCAACAAGCAAGATTTCCATGCTATATTTGAACCAGCTTGGGGGAAAGGGGAAGTATCATGAACCAAATCTAAATGAAAAGGGGATCGTGAAGGATATCTAACTTGATCTTTTTTGTGTATCAGCGTCAAATTAGAATGAAAGACAAACAATCTTCCAATAGCAAAGAAGAAAAAGCAGATTGAACAGGTCAATCAATCACTTTATCTATGAACAACATTGGCTCCCTTATTAATACAACTTACTCATGATCCTACAGGCAAGGCCACTAGACTACACTTGTTCATCTTGAAGGCACTTCACCAAAAGAAGCTTAATTGTGTACCATCAGGTTCAAATGTCCTGTTGGTGCAGCATCTGATTTGCTTCCAATCTAATAGACTCTGTTGTCTTGCAAAGGGTGGCATACATAATAGGTGTACAAGGGATTATATATTTGTGTTCATTTATTACAATTGCTTTTCCAACATTATGTGCAAGAGATGAGACATATAAACAATGAAAGGTTTGCATTTAACATGTGAGCATGTGTAGAACGTTGGAAATGATGCTAAAGCAAAGATACAAATTTAAATTTGTTATATTTCTAAGTGTTTTCTCTACCTCACATCCAAAAACTATTGAACTGTAGCCAAAAGGACAACCTATTAACCACTGTGATTTTTAGGTGGGCTGCAGCAAATAGCAATGTGATGCTGCCTACATCATGCAATAAGAAATCACTGGCATGTGCCGAGGGATCTAGAACATGCAATGGAGGTACAAGCGCAGTGGACTTATGCAACTGCGATTAACTCACAATAAAGCTATGTCTTGGAATTTCTTCTGTTTCCTGCTGGTCATTCATTTGAGCTACAATGAATCAAACATTCAAAGTGCCATTCATTTGTCCTAGTCCAAGAAAGAAGAGGCATTTTCCTCAACTACTTTCTAATTGAAGGTTGACTGACTATGAAATGTTGACAAATAAAAGAAAGTAAAAGAAATTGAGTGAAATCAAATTGTCAGGGTTTCAATTTGTCAAAATTTAAGTGAAATCAAGTTAGTTGCATTTAGAGAGACAAATTATGAAGTGAGAACGAATATATTCATGCAAAATGATCTTGAAAGATTGCAATTCAGAAAGATGAGCTCACGTCTTCAGGTTAAGGGACGGTGTTTCTTCACCCAATTTAGCTGTCTTCATTGAACCTGATACAACAAATAAACGAGTAGTTTGAGTGATGCAGCAGTATTAAACATGATGAGGCATAGTAGCATTTTAGCTTACTAAAACTATGGCTTATTCAGCTGATGGACACAATGCCAAAAGGATAAAATACACGTAAAATGGAAAACAAAAATGATTATGAAATTCTACATCGTAGGATTCAAAGAGAAAGACAGAGGCAAAATGAAGTGCAGACAAGAATTACCATAATATTAAAGACAAACTAACCTTCCGATGAATCTGGTTTGTATCGAGTTGTTCTATATTTCTGTAAATAAAATTGACATCTAAATAAACACAAAAAGGAAATCATACATTCTAACGTACACCCAAAAGAAGAGCCAATTTATTTGCAACCTGAAGATGACTTTTCACATGGTATATTGTCAAGCCTTCCACTTTCATTAGCTTAAGTACACCTTTAGGAGTAGCTTCTGAAAAGGAAAAATAAAGTAAGAAAAAGTAGCCAGTAAAGTGCCCTCATCTAAGACAGCATTCATATCACATACTTTCACTACCACCAAGTTGATTGACTGCTTCAACAAAACGTTCATGTAGTTCTGGAGTCCACCGCATGCGTGGCTTTGTTGCAGTAGCTGTAGCTGAGGAGGAGCCTGCAACAGTAAACCCCTCCTCGGAACGAGAAGGAACAGATTGATGAATTTGTGGTTGATTCACCATACTAGCGGATGTTTGTGCTGCTGGGTCAGAAACCTATGTCATAGCAGAACTATCAGTACATTGGATGTATGTATAGTCACATATGAGAAAATCATGTTGCGATTGCCACAAGTAAATCATGCTTTGCGATTGCCATAAATTTATTAATTGATATTATGAAAATTCTTTTTTATTGTTTTAAATTTTATTTTAAAATTCTAATAAATCAGATTATATTCTGAAATTTTTTATTATTTTATACTTTTTTACAGTTTAATTGATATTCTGAATTTTTTTTTACAATTTTACATATATATTATTTAAATTAATAATTAATTAAATGAATAAATAATTAATTTATATAATTATGATGTATCAATTTAATTTGAATTATTGATACATTAATTTTCTTTAAAAAAATTATATTTAATTATTTTTTCTAATAATATTAAATTGTTCAATAATTGAAAACTTATACAAAATCAATATACGACTTATTTTTTAAATTAGACACATAAACATATTTATTTAATACTTACTATACAACAACAATAACCTAAGTCTTATCCTACTAGGTGGGGTCGGCTATATGGATCCTTCTACGCCATTAGGCTCTGTCCCCTATTATATCATCATCTATATTTAAATAAAATTTATCTTGTTTTATTGTTCTTAACCAAGTCTTTTTTGGACTTCCTCTCCTCGTTTAATGTGCGTATTTATTATAGTTTCACATCGCCTAACAGGGACATTTATTGGTCGTCTAAGTACATGTCTGTACCATCTCAAACGTGTCTCTCGAAATTTTTCCTCAATAGATACAACTCAGACTTTCTCTCTAATGCTCTCATTCCTTATTCTGTCCATCCTCGCATGTCCACACATCCACTTTAACATCCTCATCTCTATAACTTTCATCTTTTGCTCATATGCTCGAGTCATAGCCCAACATTCAGCATCATAAAACATAGCAGGTATAACTGCCGTTTTATAGAACTTCCCTTTAAGTTTTAGAGGTATTTTACGATCACATAAAACACCCGATGCTAACCTCCATTTTAACCATCCTGCTTGTATTTTACGTAATACATCTTTCTCAATCCCTCCATCACTTTGCAAAAATGATCCTAAATACTTAAAGTTCTCAATTTTAGACAACTCGTCATCTCCTATCTTAACAATTGTCTCATTACGTCTAATATTGCTAAACTTAAATTCCATATATTCTGTCTTTACTCTACCAAGCCTAAAATTTTTCACTTCTAGTATTTCCCACCAAGATTCTAGTTTAGCATTTACTCCTTCACGTGTATCATCTATCAAAACGATATCATCTGCAAAAAACATGCACCATGGTACTATATCTTGAATGTGTCCAGTTCCATGATTAATGTAAAAAGATAAAGACTTAGAGCTGATTCTTGATATAACCCTATCATTATTAGAAATGCTTCAGTTAATCTGCCTGAAGTCTTCACTCTAGACGTTACATTGTCGTGCATACCCTTAATTAGTTTAATATATGTTATGCTAACGTCTCTCTTTTCTAGAATTCTCCATATAATTTCTCTTGGGACTCTATTATAAACTTTTTCTAAATCAATGAATACCATGTGTAGATCTTTCTTTTGCTCCCGATACTTTTCAATTAATTGTTTAAAAAGATGTATAACTTCTATTGTCGACCTTCCAGGCATGAACCCAAATTGATTTTCAGTCACCGTGGTCTCCTTCCTTAATCTTTTTTCTATTACTCTTTCTCAAAGTTTCATTATATGACTCATTAGTTTAATACCCCTATAGTTTGCACATTTTGTACGTCTCCTTTGTTCTTATATAAGGGAACTAGAGTACTTACCCTCATTGATTAGGCATTTTTTTGTTTTCAATATCATATTAAATAATTTTGTAAGTCATTCAATACCTTGTTTCCTAAGCACTTTCATATCTCTTTTGGGATATCATCTGATCCCACGCTTTTCCATTTTGCATCCCTTTCAAAGCTTGTTCTACTTCTGAAGTTTGAATTCTAAGATGAAAATTAAAATTTCTATACTCATTTGAATTACTTAAATTGCCTAAGTTAAGTTGGTCCCCTAAACCTTCATTAAAAAGTTGATGAAAGTAAATCCTCCACTGATCTTTTATTTCGCTATCATTTACTGGTACTCTATTGCAATCATCTTTAATACATCTTATTTGGCTAAGTCACTTGTTTTCCTTCTCTCGCTTTAACTATTTTATAAATATCTCTTTCCCCTTCTTTTGTATCCAAGTTTTGATATAATCGTTCAAAAGTTTTATTTTTTGCTTCATTCACTGATTTCTTAGCCTCTTTCTTAGCTATTGTATATTTTTTTAAGTTTTCCTCGTTTTATAAATATATAATTCTTATAGACTATTCGTTTTTCCTTCACTTTCTCTTGTACTTTCTCATTTCACCACCAAGATTCCTTACTTGGTGGTGCATGTCCCTTTCACTCACCGAGTACACCCTTAGCTATTATTTTCAACTTTGATATCATCTTATCCCATGTCGTATTAGCGTCACTGTATATTTCATCTAATGATTGTATTCCTACCTTCTCCTTCAATATGTTTTGTTTCCATCCTTTAACTTTCACCATTTAATTCTAGGAGTCGTGTATATTTTTCCTCTATTAATATTATAATTAAGGCGTATATCCAACACTACTAATCTATGTTGGGTAGTTAAGCTTTTACTAGGGATAACCTTACAGTCTTTATAAATATTCCTATCTCTCTTCCTAACCATAAAAAAGTCAATTTACGATTTATTATTCCCACTTTTGAATGTGACCAAGTGTTCTTCTTTTTTCTTAAAAAATGTATTAGCTAGTATAAGATCATATGCTATCGCAAAATCCAAAATAATTTTTCCTTCTTCATTTCTTGTTCCAAATCCATAACCCCCATATACCCTCTCATATTCTTCATTTTTTACTCTGACATGTTCATTTAATCGCCTCCTATTAAAATCATTTCATTTGGCGGAATATTTTGTAATATCTCATCTAAATCGTCCCAAAATCTTGATTTGGTTTCATCTAATTCTACTTGAGGTGCATATATGCTAATTACATTCACAGCTTCTTTCGCCACTACTATCTTGAGAATTATAATTCTATCTCCCTTGTAACTACTCCAACAATTTCATCTTTTAAAAAACTATCTACAAAAATACCCACTCCATTTCTTATTTTACTCTTTCGTGTATACCATAACTTAAAATCCGAGTTCTCTATCATTTTTGCCTTCTCGCCTACCCATTTTGTTTCTTGCGCACACAAAATACTAATTTTTCTCCTAATCATCGTATCTACTACCTCCATTGTTTTACCGGTGAGAGTTCCTATATTTCATGTTTCAAATCTCAGACTATTACTTTTCTTATAATGTTCATTTTTATCCGACCTATGGTGTGAGAACTCTTGCCTATTTAACACTACACCCAAGTTCTCATGGAGATGTAGCGGTCCTTGCCGAGACGTTACAGTCGGACACTGAAACGCGAACCCTTGCATATTTAGCACTACACCCGAGTTCTGAAGATGTAGCAGTCTTTGCCAAGACGTTACAGTTGGACCCTGCAACGCGTTCCTTCTGGGGAGCATCCTAGCATTAGCATAATAGTTTAATGGATCCATTCATTGAGTATTTGTCATAGTTTTTTAGCTGGTTGACAACCTAATTCAACCCTCCTCCTTTATTCGAGCTTGGAACCGGCCATGACTAGGTCGTCACAGACGGAGTTTATCTAATAATTACTATATATAAATAAAAAATACCGAAACTGTATCGGCACGATGCGATACCGAAATCGTATTATTCCGGTCTAGGACCGAAACCTCGGCACGAGTTGAGATTTTAAACCTTGGTTGGGACCATAGCCAGTTTTTTTTTTTTTTTGATAATCCAGTATCCGGGCTTCACTGACTAACCCTGGAAGTGGTCCATAGCCAATTTTGATGCAGTTAAATATGTCCAATGCCTAAATGTTTAGCAATTCAAACAGAATATTCAAAACATTAATCTAACAATCATGGTGATGATTCTAAAGCAGCTTCAACATAGCAATTATGTTCAGTTGTAGTATGATTATAGTGTTCACGGTCTGGGCTTTTACTGGATGACATGTTTAGTCAACGACTTCATATTGATCAATCATCACTTCAATTGAATGCTTGTCTTCAAATTTGTCAAGCAAATTGAAACAAATAAAACCTTAATCAAGTCTTTTATTCTAGCATCCCAACCTAGCAGTTGTTCTCTTGGGAAAATGATGCAGAAGACTCTAGATCAATAGTATTTTTTTTCTATAAAGAATAAGACAGCAGAATCAAGTACCAATCAAACTTATAAAACTCCTTACTAAAATTTTGTTAGATGACAGGTTCAATTGGTTTAAGATACCTTTGACATTGGATTCTGATTTTAACTTTTAGGGAAAATAATGCACCACAATAGAAAACCAGATGTTTTAAAACTGGAATATTGTTCCAACCAGGTAGGAAAAATCTGGCACAAAACAAGATTTAAAACTTTATAAAAGAACCAGCGAGCTGTGTATGGATAAGTGTGGTAGCTAATGTCTTGGTTGGACCTACAAGTATTAATTAATGTATAGAAAATATTTTCTAGAAAAAAAGATTATTCACGCTGTTTGGACGTGTTGGAAAATATTCCCTTTCTCAAGGTCAAGTTGATCAAACAAGTTAGGTAGATACGGCTAGACTAAGCCAATTGACCCACCCAGAGCAATCAACCCATTACACCCATCCAGGCCGCCCAACCCACCCGAATTAATAAGTCTTCCAGGACCACCAGGTTCAACCAGCCCACCCACCTGAACCATCTAGCCCGTCTAGAATAATCAATCCACCTTCCCAAGCCAAGCTCGCCCAGCTCGTCTGGCAAGTCAGGCAAGACAACTTAAATGAACAAGGGCAGAGGATGAAGAGCAAAAAGAGAATTATTGATAAAGTGAAGGGCTTGTGGATGGATGAGAAAAATGACTTCCACATTTTTTTCCTCAAAAAAAAAAATGTATACCACCAAAGAAAGTTTTCCATTAACCATTTTTTTTTCAATTGATGATTTCTATTACACTACACACTGAAAAATTATCACACATTTCTAGTTTAAGTTTTTGCTAACAAAATGACTGATGATAATAGCATAAATACCAGTATGAACCTTTTGTTTATGGAAGACTATAATATCTACCAAGAAGACCTGCAAGTATTAATTACCATGCAGTGAGGTTTGGCTATATCCTAAACCATGCACTTGATATCAATTATAGTTTAAGATTTTGTCAACTAACGGATAATGTTAAAGAGCATATATACCAGTATTAACTATTCATTTATTAAGGTTATACATCTAACAAGAGGACTAAGTACCATACATGTCTGATGCATGCTATTTAGACAATTGTTGCAGGTTGGAGAGGGAACAAAACATACAAGGACCATTAGCCGACCAAGCTAATAAGAATTTTTAACTAAGCACTAATGTAAAAACCTTTGGATGAGATTCATTCACAGTTGTGTCATCAAGAAGCTCCTTCCAATCATCATTCATCATATCAGTCCACCATTCATCTTGCCTATTGATATCATCAGGCAGCTCAATAGAGCTGCTATGGACTTGATTGTTCCCTGCAATGACATTATCTGAACTGTCAAGTGCGCCCTGAATTTGATCGGCACACCAGGTCCCTTCAGTGGATAGACCCTGTATATTCCTGTTAGGAGGTTAAAAATACTCCCACATAAGATGAAATGGACTATATGAAGAAGACATGGATGATTAAAATGAATTTATATGAAGATGACATAGATGGTTAAGTAAAAAATGGAGCACTAACTAGCACCTCTCATCAGCTGAAAATGAAAAGTGACGAATATCTGAAGAAAATCCTGGAGTTGATGAGGACAGAGGCCCAGGAAAACAGGAAACAATAGGAGAATAGTGAGGAGCCACAGAATTGCTTTTTACATCCTGTTGAGCATCGTGCAGTTTGGGGAACTTCTTTTCCATGGAACTAGATATAAAGGGTAGTGATGAGGACATGAGTCTAGAACTCCATTCTTACTGCAGACTTGGGTTCAGAGTTGACAAAGATATACGTGCCTCCATCAGATTCCATGAGCAGATTGCTTGGAGATTCTCTGTTTTTTTTGACACAGAACAGAAAACCTGTTACCACTCTACAAATTTATTCCATGCTCTCATGAATCAACAAAGGAAAAAATGAATTTAAAGGGAAAAATGAATTTAAAGGTCAATGAAAGAACAGCTAGCACTAATCACTACGCTAAGTATTGATAAAAGAAAGCTACCTTAGACAATAAAATGGAATGAGTATATTAGCCAAACCATTAACTTGATAAACATTAATGAAGTCTCAAAATTGAGTTTTTAAAACTCAAATTTATTGCAAAGAAGATATTAAGATGGCAATTGGGGTCACTTTTAAAGACTCCAAGCCAAACAAAATTGGAAATAAACTACAATATTCTAGAAAATAATCCTGTAGATCCCAAAGGACTTGATCAAAGATAGAATAAATACCCATTTCGAGAAACAAGATAATTACCAACTCAAGAAATACCTTAATTAACTTATTCTCCTAAATAAAAGGAACAGAATAAATTTTACAGAAATTGAAATACTTAATTGAATTCATAATTTTCATTATTCTCCTCCATTGAAAATACTTTGACACGCGTAAGTTATGCATGTTTTTATACTGTTATCATTCACTTGTTCTTCATGGATGTAATTTGACTGCTCGTCGCAAGCGCTTCCCGATTTACCCTAGCGGCCGATGGGAAACTTCCGTGGGACCGGGCCAATCGCCACAAATTCGACGTTACCCAACCTAATTAATCATTTTTTTCATGGATGTAATTTACATTATCATGCTTCATTTTATTCTTTATCAATATGTGTACTCTCTTTTGTTCGAGATCTGCTCTTTGTTTGTTTTGATTGATAGGATGCGATATGGAGTAAATGTTAGTAGGAGCCCTAGAGTCAATTATGTGATGATTGACTATGAACTTTTTGTATCATATTCTATCATTATAAAGCATGTTTGTTTTACTTACTTTATATTTGTGTCAATAATTAAGTATAATATATCCTGGTAATAGTTTTATTTACATCTATCGATTGGTTGATCGATAGTAAATGTAGAGAACACTACTAAACCATTCCTAGTCAAGCATTAATATTCAAGGACAATATTAATGCATGGAGACTAGCATGTAGGTCAATTAATGACTTGAGCTCACAAGTCATGGATATGTGATATCAAGTTGACACATGGGTATACATTAGAGAATGTGTACTGAATTGACCCGCCATGAGAAAGTTTCATAGATTGTCATATGAGTGTCATAAACTTTCTCATGTGACTATTAGTACGAATAGTCCTTAGACCTGAAGTCACTACGGTTCCCTACATGAGGAGTTATGTACTTTGGTATCGTCAAACATCACCCGTAACAGGGTGGACTATAAAGGCGATCACTGGGTATATAATAAATTATACGGAGGGATGTGAGTGATGTAGATGGGATCTATCCCTCCCATATGACGGGAGTGATATCTGTAGGCCCCTTGATCCAGTAGGACTGCTAAAACGTATGACCATGCTCAAATGAGTCAATATGAGATATTGAACTCATTTGTTTGAGTGAGTCTACTTGGGGATCAAGAAACACAAAGATTGATCGAGGATGACATAATCTATGCCTCATTGTTCAATCTAGATATCGAGGATAGAAGGACAAGGTCATACGTTGTCATAGTCACGGGGTTAAGTCGGATCTCGACTTTTCTTGTTAGTTGGGTAGCAATGATGCATTGCTAGATGCTGCTCATTGCTTATGTGTCTAAAGCGATTTAGGCACATTGCCAATGTTACGAGAACCTATTGGGTCACACACTAAGGACACGATGCTTCGGAGATTGATTGATCTTAGTTTGACTAAAATTTGATCCAAATTGAATTGATTGAGTTAGACTCAAGTGAATCCAATTGGATTATGGGATTGAGATCTAATTTGAGTTAGACTCATTTAGATTAGACTCGACCACATTTGGATGAGATATTAATTCATTAAAGTGTTTAATGAATTAATAATAGAGGAGGATGAAAAGATTCTCTTCATTGAATGGAGAGAAGTTGAAGAGCCACATGAGAAGATGTGCTCTTTATTGGCTTTAATGAAGAGAAGCTAAAGGGACAAAAACTCTTCATATTCATGGGATGAGTATAAAAGAGTTTTCTTGTCATTTGGATGAAGATTAAGTCATCTTTCCTTCCTCTCATCCTCCTCTTCTCCCTCTTGGCCGAAACCTTTTCTTTGGGGTTCTTGGTGCTTTTGTGACTACTCAGTTGCTAACACCTAAGGTAGTTCTTCTCAAGTTGAGAGATCGTGTTATGTGGATACGCATAGAGGCACGGACATTAACGTGCAGGATCGGATAACTGGACGGGGATAAACGCAAGGACGCTTAATGTATACATAGATAGCTCTATTAGATAGAGATCCGTACGAGCTTCGAGGACGCTCGAGGATCTGTTCCGGTGTGGCCGAATCCTACAGCCAGACGGACGTCGGGCACCTCAGCCGGTCGTGCGGCTCTCGTCAAGAGCCACCCCCACATGGTCGTGCCTCCTGGAGCTTGAGTATGCCACGTCCCGGCAGTGCAGATCTGCACGTTGTGGTTCCCCCATTCACAATCTACACAGTCTGCTAAGGAGAGTTCAAAAAAAGAGAGAGAGAGGAGGTCTGTGGCACAGTCATGCCAAGTTGTACAGCGAGAGCCACGCATGGTCGTGCCGGTTCACTCTTCAGGGTTTTATAACCCCTCACACGGCCAAGCCCCCCCCCCCTTTTTTTTTTTTTTAACTTCCACCTCTCTTCTTCTCCCAAAGCCAACCTTCTACCTCTCCTTCTTCCCTTCCCAAGCTCAACCCTAAGCGAAATCCGCCCCAAACAACTAGAACTACCCACTCCAAAGGCGGATCTAAGCCTTTTCCCACCACAAGCAACAATTCTCCTCTCTCACACCCTCTCCTCTCCTCAAGAGAATCTTCCCAAATTCAACCCTCCCTCGACCCCCTCCCTCCAATTTGGAGAAATCATGTCTAAAATGCATCTGAAAGAGTGGATCATCAAGCAGATGAGGAGAGGATCCCAGGAGAAACAAAGGAAAGGGCAAGGCGATTGACACCGGCAAATCAAAAGCAAAGGGCAAGGGGAAGCGGCTGGCACGCAACGAGAGTAATGAAAATTCTTTTGGCATTATTTTTAGGAATGATGAGCAAAAATCTAGATTTAATATGTTAGTTACCTATAAACTAGTTTGCACTAGATATCTTAATCCGTAAACCATGAAAAAGGATGATGCAGATTTGTTAATTAACATCGTGGATTGGAATAATTTAATGTAAGTGAACCACCCTACTTATCCCTGCCTAATCTTAGAGTTTTTAAGTTCACTAGAGGTCCATTTCACTTCGAACAATGATCATGATGGTAATATAACCTTTCAATTGATAAATCATTATTACCAATGGAACCTCTATGATTTTAACAATTGTTTTGATTTGCCCACGAGATGTCCCGAACATTCGATTATGCCTTCAACAGTAATTCCTTTTGGTACCAACTTACGGAGCTCAATGAGCCACATGAGTCATCACGCTCTAAAACTTCTCTTGCCTTTAAAACCCCGTCTTCCATTACCTCCATCGGGTAATGAGCAAGATTATCTTCGAGCGAGCCGCAAGTGATGGGTAGTGAGGAAAATAGAGGTTTATTATTTTTGGGCTATGCTAAATAACATTGATTTTGATTTGGGATATCATTTCCTACAAACTTTGGTGAGAGTCGGAAGAGCTTCTTCGGGCACAATAGTCTTTAGAAGGTTGTAACCCAAATTACAGTCAATTTAGAGTGTGAACTGTTCAGTTTAGATGTTATTCATGGCAACACAAAAATCAATATTAACACATGCTCATGATCGTTCAAGATGAGAACGGTTTTGCCTTTCCAAGGAGGGGCGAAATCCCATTCCCTCTACCTTGACCCGAACAAACCACGATTCGTAACCCCGCCAACTGGATTATTAGGGACAAAGTGCCCGAAAATATCGAGTTCCCCATGCAACACCCCTCACCCTCGTCCTCTAGACACCCGCAGCCGGCTAGGACTCACGAGCCAGCCAGTTACCACGAACATGAGCCGTATATCCATCATGAGCCGGCTAGACACTCTTTTGTCTACGGTAGCGCAGGTCTGTCTAGATTTGACTTTACAGATTTATGGGCTTCCTTGGAGACTCTCATGAGAGTCAGAGTGCCACCCAACACTGATTGGAAGATCGATATGCACTATCTCAAGAACAGTTCCACGAAGTACGTGACCACTTTCAAACGACGAGGAACTTTCAGGGGCAAATGTCTGAAGTTCGAGTTTTTTAATGATTATTACAATGAAAGCGACATCATGCGGGAATTTAAGGATGATATCTTCATAACCCAACAGTAGGTCACCATGTTGTACCAGTATCATGAACATATAGGTAGATTGCCACGGGCCCCTAGATTCCCTCCGAGACCACGTTCCCCACCTCCAGTGTTCTAAATGGCGGTCGAAGCGGCCGCCTAGGCGGGAGGCGGGCATCAACCGCACACCTTAGGCTGAGGCGATGCTTTAGGCAGTAAACTCACCTTCTTTCGCCACCGTGGCGCCTGGAAATGCCACTGTCGCCGCTTCCGCCATTTCGCCATCGCGACATGTCCGGATGCATAGCCTAGGGCCCTATGACGTGTACGGACGTGTCTCCCAAGCATGGCGGCCCATCCAGACAAGTCACGCAAGCCCGGATGGGTCGCCTGAGCTCGACGACAGGCCCGAAGGAGTCGCCCGGACCCGACGGGGCCCGGAGGCTTTGCCCGGGCCCAACAACAGGCTCGGAGGCGTCACCTGGATACGACGATGCGTCCAAACTCGTCACCCGACTGAAACAAGGTATGTGGGTAAGTTGTAAGTTAGGATTTAATTCAATTATTTTAGGTTAATAATTTTAATCAAATCCTAGCTATGATTAAGATAATTTAAATAAACTTAATTAAAGCCTAATAAAATTATCCCATAATTATATATATATTATTTTAAAATTTTGATTAAATTTTTTATTTTTAATTAATATATTTTATTAAAAGTAAATATTATAAAGAATAATGATTATTTATAATATTTTGTATAAAAAATAATACAAAATTCAACTGCTTATGCATTGCCTAGGCACCGCCTAGGCGACCAAGGCGGTAGGCAGTCACGACCGAGCCGCCACCATCTACCGCCATTTACAATACTGCCCACCTCCTAGCGAGAGACCCCCCAATCCTTACCCTCCCTCGCCATTTAGACGCCCAACACATTACCCTCCCCCACCTTATGAATGATATCATTGGGACAATGAAAGGGGGGGCAGTTTATACATATTCCTTCTTTTCAGTTTGTTTGCATTTTGCTTCAGTTAGTTGTAGTTTGATTTGGTTTGCTTTCACTTATTTTGTAGCGTATAGAGTTCATCATTGAATACATCACTGTTGACTTGACTTGTTTTCAAGTAAATACTCTAGCATGCTTATTCCATTTATGTTGTTAGTTAGTGTTAGTATGTTTAGTGTATGATTTTTCTCTATCTACACTAGTACGAAGTGAGCATTATTTTATTGACATATTTGAGTGATGGCCTAGTTTTAGGATTCTCTTCACCTTGCCTAGTTTGAATGGTAGACAACTTCATAAATAGTCATGATTTATAGAACTTGTTAGTACTTGTATCCCGTGGTGATTTTTCATACTGCATTTTGGTTACTGGATGGGGCTCGGATCATTACAACTCACTCGGAAAAATCTTTATCCCGACATTTGCATGTATATACCTGTATTTGTGTTATTTGTGTTGGTGCTACACTTGTAAAACACACAAAAAAAAATCATTTGAATTGAATAAGGGTTAAAAAAAAATAATATCGTGAGTGGAAGCTAGCGATTTACCCCTTTGAGACCGAGTCAGGTTACTGAGGAAATAAATGCTAGACTTCTCTTGATTCCAAGCACACCTTTGAGACCTTAGGCAATTTGAAAGGGATGAACTAAGTGTGTGGCAGGTAAGTGCCTATCGCCGGGATTATAAGGAACTCAGTTAGATGGCGACTTGACTAGGAATTGAGTTAAAAACTTGAAAAATTATGACCACTCATCGCACTGAGTACGGAGGACTTCTGCTTAGGCCACACTCAAATTAATTTTTATCTCATGCTCACCAATAAAAGTGTTTGATAGAGTTAAGTGATTCACTAGGGATTATGATGCACTACATAATACATAAGGCTATATGGTGGAGTGTTTGCTTGAGGACAAGCAAAGATTTAAATTGGGGGTGTAATGTGCATAGGTTATGCATGTTTTATACAGTTATTGACACTCATTCTCTTGTTCTTCATGGATGTAATTTACGTTATCATGCTCCATTTTATTCTTTTATTAGCATGTGTACTCTCTTTTGTTCGAAAATATGTTCTTTGCTTGTTTTGATTGACAGGACGTGATATAGAGCAAAAATGAAGCAAAACGACGAGAAAACGGACACTGGAGCGAACCCTCAGCCTGGTGCCGAGCCAGCACGGCCATGTGACTCTCGTCGAGAGCCACCCTCCCTTGGTCGTGCCATTTGGCACTGTCATCTAGTTTTTATTGAGAGCCGCCTTTCTATAGTCATGCCATTTGGCACGGCCTTGTGGCTCTCGTCGAGAGCCACCCCCACACGGTCGTGCCTCCTGGAGCTTAAGGATGCCACGCCCCGGTCGTGCAGATCTACATGGCCGTGGCTCCCCCATTCGCTGTCTACAAGGCCCGGCCATGCCAATGGCACGACTGTGCTGCCTGGAAGCAGGGGTCGCCCCCCCCCCCCCCCCCCCCCCCCCCCCCCCCCGCTATAAAATGGGAAACACTAGCCTTTTCTTAGGAAGTTTCTCCCTTGGGAGATTCCATCTCTTGGCTCACCATCCATCTCTAGCCACTTCTCCGACGATCCGAGACTATCTCCATCATCCGTCTATCTCCAAGGCGAAGGATTAGTTCTCAAAGACTCTGCGCTTCACTTAGTTAAGCATTTCTTCTCCCTTCTTCTCTTTTGGTTGTAGAATGCTTGTCTTCTTGTCTTTGAGTCTTTCTCCTTCGTGTATGGAGTAGATTCTCCTAGTCCTAAGATGTAGGGAGTATATTGTAATGTACTTTTGATATAAACTCTATGAATATGCTTGTTGCTTGTTTCAATAATATATTTATGCTTAGTTTTTGAGCGACTGAATGTCTATGTGAATTGTAAATGATTATTTGTGCTATTTAATTGAATAGATGTATGCAATGATCTTCATGTACGGGAAATGCTCACGATTGTATGACCGGGAAGCCCTAATGACAAGGGTAATCCTTTAATAGGACAACCGTGAGCATTGCCTTGACAATGGGGACTAATTCCCTACAAGGAAGGACCTAATTAGTGCTTAATGAGTTTTCTCCATTTCCGTGTTAGGAGATGACTTGTATAATCTAGATTGTATGCTCAGGGGACCCTTAGTGACAAAGGGCGGCCCTTTAACCGAACTTTATAGGTTACCCTATCCATCTAATGGCACTGGATGCCAAATAGAGAAACACTCCGGTGTAACCGTCGCTAGGTGACACTGGTATTTGTTTAGGATTCCTATTAGGCATAAACATAGAGAAACAGGAACTAGCTATCTATGGTACATCAAATGGCATCACAATGAAACCGAAATCCTAGGCCTACCTTCCCAAACTAGATTTCCTCACATACTTCTCTTAATTCACTTCTTCTTCTTCTCTAGTTCTCACTTGTCCTAGTTCACGAACACTTCAAACCCTCGATAATCTAAATAATTCCTGTTGCAAATTCACTAGTGCTTGCCTTATCAGTCCCTATAGTTATGATAATCTTTTATATTACTTGACGACGTTTCCGTGCACTTACGGATTCACATCAAACTTCATTCCAAGCAAACTCTCAGCATCTTCATTTGGTAGTTGTTGTAAGATAGATAATTCATCCACATCTAGATAAAGCTAGGATGTTCATGATATCACAAATGTCACCCTTTGATGTTTCATAAATGTCACCTTCAAAATGTAATTTTATTTTATTGCAAGTCAAAAACACTCCAATGAGCACAAGGCACTACCCCATTAATTTCCTCCAGAGAATCACAGAACCTTCAATTAAGGAACCAAATATAGTGCTCAAACACATGGAATCAAGAAACATTCCGATAAACCACTTTCTATATTTCTAAAAATTTTATATAGACAACACCCCCATGCACTAACCACTCCGGATCCCTGTGGGGACAAAATTTCTAAAAATTTTATATAGAGATGGTGAGGCAGGTTGATGATTCTAAATTTCTAATCATAGCATCTTAATGGCCAGCCTTTAAATTTTCATCAAAGTCATCCCAATTTTCATAATCTCTATGAGAATTGTCCATAGGATTATGCAAAGATGCTTGAGAAAGCAAGCCAATATACAACCATGGACAATGATGCAAGCAAAGGCTTCGTGCACCAAGCTCCTGTCAGTTTGGGTCCCGGGAAAGGGTCGGCTACTGTACGTAGACTTACCTTGCATTTTGCAAGAGGCTTTTTTCATAACTTGAACCCATGACCTCAACATCACATAGCAACAACTTTACCATTGCACCAAGGCATCCCTTCTTAGAAGAATGCAAGCAAGAGTTACATTAGGTCGCTCCACTAATGATGTGAAGGCATAAGGGGATTTAAACTTTAAATGCACCTCAAACCTAGGTCCTGAGGGAGATAAAAGAGAGAAAATTGTAATTGGCTAAGGCATACTCGATATGCTTGACTTTTCATAAAAAGGATAAGAAATGCGAGCCAAGATTTAAAATCTCGAGCCGTCCGAGGTTTCAGTCTCAGACCAGATACAGTTTCGGTATCCTATCGTATCGTCCCGTATAGTTTCGGTATTTTTTAAATAAGAAATATATTATTTATATATATTAAATTAATATAATGATTTTATTAAATTTTAATAACATTTATTTATTAAATTTTAATTATATTAATTAAATTATCTCAACTATAGCTGGGAGTTAATTATTAAAAACCTAAAGTTTAAAAAATCTAAACCCTATTTCTCGCGGCTGTGGACGAGCGCGACATCGCCAGACTTGTCGTCGGACTCGTCGCCGAACCCGAGCGAGGGCTCCAGACCCATCACTGAACCTGGGCGATGCCTCCGGACTCGTCGCCGAACCCAGGTGACACCCCCGAACTCGTTGCCGGACCTGAGCAATGCTCCGAACTCATCATCAGACCCGAACAACACCTCCGAACGCATCCCCGACTAGCCGGACACGTCCTGGTGCGCGCGACGCGTCAAGATGCGTCGTCGAGCTCTCGTGATGCGTCCGGACACGTCATGGCGCCCCAATAGGTGCATGCTTGTGTCGGTGCCAGTTCGTGGGTGGAACGAGAAGTTTTGCCCATATCGAGCGAAACGGCTCGAGATTTTAAACCTTGATGCGAGCACAATACTAATTAGTGTCTTGTCAATGTCATCAAAAGCACATACAAAATACTAATTAGTATACTCATCTGAAAATGCAAATCGAGGAACTGATTATAAAGGGGCATTTGTAGAAATTTTAAGCTAGAATAAGGAAAAGAACCAACTCAAGAGCTAATGCAAGCAACTTGTTCGCACTAGAGCTCTCTTACGTGACATCATTTATGGACCTGGTGCTCACTACGAGACCTATAAAAGAGAGTCCAAGCCTCCAAGGCTACATGAAAACGGGATGCAAGGATAGTAAAAGGATGACCATCTACAGGAGCGTTCAAGAACTCTTAACTACACTTTGGACACTCAAAACCCCACTTCAGACATTCAAAACCCACTTTGGGATGATATTGAAACTCCACCTTAATCCAATTGTTTCCCACACCCCACCCATTCAACTTTGAGCAAGTTGCATATGTCTGACAGAACCACCTAAGCAACAGTTTGAACTCCTTCCTGTTCGGGCAAAACAAACTCCAACTCAATCCACTTTCACTGAACCTGAGTAACCACAAGCCCCTTCTAGTTAATCCCTTGGCATTGAAGTTTGCAGTAGGCTCGACAGACTTGTGTGATTTTGCCCATAACAACATAAATCAAAATTATTATTCTGACTAGTGTAAAAAGTGTCTCCAGAAATCCTTCAACTCCAAACAGATTTAACCATGAAAAAGTTTTAGCCAACCATCCTATTAACGGTTCCATAATAATAAGAAGATTTTCAAAAGAGTATAAAGAGCTTGAAAATTTTGTTTGAATTCATGTTATCTAAATACTGAATAGACAGTAATGAGCATTTTTGGTTCTGCTAGCATGAAGGGTATAGAACCAAGAATACAGTTTTATTTTCCTGTGTATATTACTACTTGATGAGTAAATATTTATCTCAGCATAAACCTAAATAGGAAAGTTTTCACCTTAAAACTGAGTTCTCATTTGAGAAAACTGCCTAAACCAAGAAGCATGATTCCTCCTGCCTATTGGGATTTCACTATAATATAGTAGTGTATGCAAGCGTTGGACATGCAGTATCAGACTATAGTTGCTAGCAAACCTGGATAGCCCGCTGGCACATACTGCCTTCATCTCAAGTAGTAAAAGTCACAACTCCCATTTCCTTTCAGGATATCAATTCTTCCAAATATTAGGTCCCGTGAAAAAAGAGTCATTATGTTCCCACCTAACTGACAGAGAATCAGTGGATCCGTAATGCTACTTTCACCTGAGGAGGACTTCGATCTAAAATAAAAATCCAAGCTCAAGGACACAGACAGCGTACAAGGCTATGATACAAATCTTCCAGAAACCCTTCAATCCGGGGGAAAACCTAAAATCCCAATAATCAATCAATCACCAACATCTTCACTCTGTAAAAGCCATGAAAAATACACATCATAACCCTATTACTCCCCAACCCTAATGCGAGGATGAAGCCGGGATTTTCCGCACCCTATTAGTCCTAATAAAGAGACAAAATTGCATAACGACGACCAAGACGAAAATTTTCAGTTATAAAAAAGCAATGAAACACCGAAAAAAAAACATACTATAACACCCGAATCCAGCTTGGTATTTAAGATGCTTTTCCAAAAAGATAACCTTGTGGAAGGCAAAACTAAAGTAAAATTACCGACTGAAAATTGGATCCTTAAGTCGTCGGAAGGGGCGATGGATGCCGATTCCAATCGCCGATGTCGAAACAGAGGAGAAACATTCGGTGAGACTCGACGGAAAGAAAGGAAAAGGGGAGCCGCCGAAGTCCCAGTCGGGCAAGGTTCTTAATTGGGGCAGTAAGAAGATCTGGGACTCTCGAGTAAATGTTTTCACTACGCACCTTATTGTTTCCCATTTTACGTAAATATACACAATGAGATACTTGTATTTCTTCCCTTCGTGATTTTTATGTTTTACAAAATAGCTCTAATTGTTCTCCCTTTTATAATAACCCCGTCTGCGAACTGTATTTATTCTATCGAATTCAATCTGCCTGAAAATGCTGATCGTGATGATGAGTTTTCATATAAACTTTCTCAATATAATTTAATAGTCGATAAAAAATCTTTATAGAATTAGACGGCCGGATTCAACTATTATATTAATCATTGATATATTAATGATACTTAAAATTATACTTGTGCTCTTCATTACTAAATTTATTTTTAAATTTATGCTTGTGCAAAATTTTGACGAAAAGTGATATGAGAAATGAATGGACCATAGTGAAATAAAGATTGGAGGAGTGTATATGACATGGCCTCCCAAGTAAAGTAGTTAAGTGCCAAGAAATTATAGAATAAGTTCATCAAACTAACATACAGAACTGGTTGACATGAACCTAGCCAAGCAAGATATCTTAAGAACTCGATTCACCAAATTCAAGATGAAAGATGAAGAGGTTTTAAGCCAAATGCACCCAAAATTCAAAGAGATTGTCTCATGCTGATGGAAATTGGAGAAGGGAAAAAAACACCAATCAATATATGAAATGCTCTTGATGGATTTCCAATGGCTCCATAACCCTCAATTGAGGACATGTTTTCGACAAAATTTCATGAATTCAAACATAGCAAAGAAAGATCACATAAAAAAGGAGATTAAATTTCCGGCCAAGTAGAATAAGAAAGAGCAAAAATAAAAAGGACCCCTTTATTTTTGGAAACAAATGTATCACTTTGATTTTTAATCAAAAGAGATACAATTTCTCTGAGGGAGAATTCCATCCTAGATCCCAACAGTCGAGATATTTTTATATTGAGACATGGCTATCACTTGCGCCTATTTTTCGTTATTTTTCTTTCCTCGGGATATCTGAGCACTATTAGGCTATGTTTGGTAAAGGGTAATCAGCCTTGTAATATAATCAGGATTACATTACAAAATTGATTACTTTGTTTGGTACAGTTTTAAAACTGTAATGTAATATAATCTGCATTACAAAAGCTACTAAAAGTGTTGTAATCTGGATTACAAGGCCAACAACATGTAATCTGTATTACATTACAGGCTCAATTACATTACAAACTGGATTACATTATCCCTAACCAAACGGAACCTTAATGTAATGTAAATCATCCAAGTAGCCTACTTGTTATATGATCCTATCGCGAAGTGGGGTGGAAGCCCAACGGGCCGGACGGGCCTCCCGGAAGCCACGAGCTGATGAGGTGGCCGGCTGTCGACCGGGCCTCGCCCCGTTCCTGCAAAACAGAGACCGTCAGCGAACCCGCCAGGGGAATCCCTGGTCAGGCACTCCGACGGTCAAGTCAGTCTCCGAGGGCAGATAAGTGGAAACTGAATTGAAACGAGGCAAGGGATACGAGAACTCGCGCGCGCGTACCTGCAGTAGGGGGAGTGTCGAGCTTATATGACTGGGGGAGCTGACAACCCTTGTTCGTATTGACGAGACAAGGGAGTGGTGTCTGTCAGCCCGTATGGAGCACTGCGGCGCGGCACGGCGCGGGGTGCTTGAGCAGTACGAGAGTACTGAGTGCGCAGTACGAGGGTACCGGATGCGCAGGCAAACCGCGAGAAGATGTCAGAGGTAGATAAGACGCGAGGAACCCCGTTAATAGGGTCGTACCCTGGATGCAAGGATATGCGGGGGCGTGAACAGGACAGCCCGTATCCTGAGCGCCGACTGGCCGATCTGCCTGCAGGGGCCTGAGTCGGGTAAAGACCAGGGAGCGTGGGTCGCCACATGTCCACCTGGTAGGGAGAGGTAGCACAGGGTATGCCCTGGATCGGGGGTTGCCTCGTGACAAATCTGACCTGAGTCAGACATTCAGTCCAGGCAATAGCCATATAGAGATGGAATGTGGAGAGTTACCTGCTGGTGGTACCCGACCTCTCTCCAGGTCGGGGTAAGCTAGTACGGGCCACCTCTGTTGCCGCCCTGATGGTCCCCACCCCCTCCCCCCCTTCTTTCCTTTGGAGGGGTGTACGGGCTCGCGGACCTACTGACGGACCCAAAATAGACTGTCACGAATGTGGGTCCATCAAATTTAGAATATTTATAAAAAGATGCTGGAAACCCTTTTTGCAATCAAAATATGAAAACGTAGTAAAGGGGCCACAGGTCGTATTTTTCCTCGAGACTAGTTGAGGTTGTGTGATTCGAGCTTGTGTTTGTGTGTCGTTTGTGAATTTGGGTTTCGAATTAAATCTGGGTTTGGGTCTTAAGTTGGAAATAAAATCGCAATGAAAATAAATGAACTCAACTAAATGAGCTAAACAAAGTAAATGCCCCCTAAGGAACTCAACTAATGAAACTTGATGACCCAATGTAACTCAGCCGAAGTTGTAAAACAAATCTGATAGCACATCCAAATCAAATGCAGCAAAACTATCTAAAAACAGTCCAATACAAAACCTATGCCAAATCCCTACTTGATACAAGCTGTGGCAAGTAAATCAAGACAAATTATGTGCCAAAAATCTAAAACTAGATGCGGAAATTGTGACTGATCAGTTCAGAAGTATTGAATGCAGGAATGAATATAGAATTGCAGAACAAACCGAACGCAGAGCAATCTATCAAGTTCACAAATCTAATGATCAAGGAAAATTCAGCACACACTGTTTCCTGGATACAACTTCAGAAACTAATGACTGGATACGCATGGAAAGAATAGAATTCAGAACTCCCGAATGCAAAGCCAGCTACTTAGTTCACCTAATACAAAGCTACAAGAACTTATAACCCGAAACCTGCAGATTTGGAAGCTAAAACTTGCAGAAATAGCAACTGAAATGTTGCAGAAATAAGTTGATACGCAGCATTAAACTGATTGCAGAGCAGAAGCTGGGCTTAGTTGCAGAAATTAAATTCAAGTGTCTTACAACTGAAACAAGCTGCTAGATAAACTCAGAGGATAAAACCGCTCTACTGATACACCATTCAGGGTACTCAACAGAAAAACTGATACGCAAGGAAATATTGATACGCAGAAGGAAATTGATGCGCAGCTAGCTAAGGACCAAATGCAGTAATGAAACTAATTGTGAAGCAACTAAGATGCAATACAATTGTTCAATGAACGACAACTTAACTAAGCAACTCAGAAATGAAATAAAAACTCAGAAAGGGAATACGCAGAGCAGAATTGAATAACAGCACAAAAATTGATATGCAAGATCTAAATGGGAAAACAGACTGAATTTCGAAGTTACCAAACTGAACAAAAAAACTCAGAAATGAAACTAAAGGTGAAACAAACTTAGATCAACTACATACACACACTAAATGCAAATTAAAAATGAAGAATTTAGAAACCACAGTGAATTGTGCAGAAACAGAGCGGATACAAACTGTCCACTTGATACGCAAGCAGGAAAACAAAATTAACTGAAATTGGAATCGATCAATCCCTAAACAAGCTTCCTAATTACTTAACTGACTGGATTAAACCCTAATTACAGTAGAAACAATTCAGGAAAGTAAACTAAAGCAACTGATACGAAAATTCAGTAATGGAACAACTGCAGAAATGAAATTACAGCTAATTGACTGAAATTAACTACGGAAAACTAATCCTCAACCCTTCCCGAGCTCAAAATCTCCTTGGTCGTCAAGCAAGGGCTGGCCTCGAACCCCTAAGCTCAGCAAATCAGTGGAGCGCAGCTTGGATTGATGAACTCTGCTCAAACTACACGTGGCTGGAATTTTCTAGTCCAATCTCTTCTATCTCGAAGGATGGATTGCGATGATGATTTGGAGAACATCTGAGCTCACCTGAGAACCCCTACAAGCAGCTCAAATGATCGGAAATGGCTTGTGGACGAGAACAAGTGATTGGTTAGCAGAGATGCCGAAACCCTCAAACAAACTCTATCCGGATGAAATTTGAGCTGAATTCTCCACCCTAGCTATCTCCAATGATCCAAATCTTGATCTAGATGAAGAGTTGAGGTGGTCGCGCCCCTTGGATTGAAGAATTACTGAAGAACGATGAAGAACAAAAATGAAGAAGACGAAGCAGCGGCGGAGACGCGACCGGGAGAGCTGCGGGGAATTTCTGATTAAGTAGCTAACAATGGACGGCCCAGATTGATCGGAGGAAATCCAACGGCTAATCTTGCTCTGATTTGAGCCAAACTTTGATGATGATAATCTGGAGTCAGGATCTACCTCGTGGTAGCTCGGATCCTCCAGATGTGCAACGGATGGTCCAGATCAACCTAATCTTTGAATGGACAATCTAGAGCCCTCCGAGCTTGATCCAACGGTTGATTGAGCTCTGATTGGGATGAAACCTTCAGATCTTGATCAGAGTGCTTGATCAACCCTAACCCTAGCTCGGATTGCTTTAGATGGTCCCGGATGGCTCAGATCTAGCCGCTTTTGAATCGGACGGCCCAGATTAATCCAAAACTTGATAACTCGATCCGGGTCCACTTCCGACTCAAGTTTGACCTAGTATGCCCTAGGTCCTTGAACCTTTCATGCCTACAAAAATAGATCAAAAATTTAGTGGCCAAATAATCCAAATATGTGTAAATTTGCAATTAAGTCCAAAATAAGAGTAAGTTCTAAAACCTAGGGCAATTTCATAATTAAGCAATAAAAACATAGGTCAAACATAGATTTTAGCAATTAAAATAATCAATAAAATGGTACTTATCACCTACCCGCTGATATGACTATTGACCTGTCCGCCAGGCTTTCTCGGCGCCAGGCTGGCCCATGGACCTAGCCCATGCCCCTACCCATAGGCAGGGGCCGGGATCATAAGCGTCCCCCTCAAGTCTAGTCGAAGGAGATGGCGAGTCCGACTGACTGGACCACCCTTGGTTTACGCGAGCCTGGCGCGCCGGGGGGTCTTAGTCTCGCTAGGGGGCTTCTCTGCGGGATTGTCACAACCTGGGTATCCTAGCTGATTAGTGAAGCTTTTCTTTCAATTGCTGACGGTTCCATATCCCTAGATGAATAGGGAGTTCTCCTTACTGCTGCCTGCACTCGGGGAAGGTTCCACGTGTCTTCTCCCCCTTCCCTCTTCAATCGTTGAGGTATATTCCTGTCTGCTCCCGAGGAACGAGGTCGGGCGCAAGGCGTTTTGCTTCCTGGGCCCCACCGGGCCTGCTTCGGCGGCTGTCGCTACCCGCTGCCTCCGCCATGGCCCACCATCAGGCAGCCCTGTTCCCTATATAACTGCGCAAAGTCTTTTCGTCTTTCACTCCGGCACTTTGCCTTTTTTTCTCCGGCTAGGGTTGCGGCTACTTCTTGGCGTTCGTTGTTTCTTCTCGCGGGCTAGCCTTCACACCTTCAGCGTGCCCGCATGGCTTCTTCGTCCCACGACCCCCACCCTTGGTATGTCACGGCGAGGTCCGTTCTCTCCCGTGGTGACCTCGAAGCCCTTAGGGCGGAATTTCACATTCCGCCTGACCACGACATTCAGCTGCCTTCTCCTTCGGATCAGCCGGCCACTCCGCCGAGGCACTATATTACCATTTCGAGGGATCACCTGCAGGCGGGCTTGCGCTTCCCCATCCATCCCTTCATTTCCTCGGTATGTCGTTACCTTCGTATCAACCTATCTCAACTGACCCCTAACTCCATCCGCCTCCTCTGTGGGTCCGTCATCCTCTTCTTGTTGTATCGCTGCTCCTCTCATGCCGAACTTTTCCACCACCTTTTCTATCTGAAGAAACAGGAATGGGGCGAGTTTGTTTTCCAAGCTCGCCCTGGGACTTCCTTCCTTTCTGCTCTCCCTCCTGCCAGCAGGGGTTGGAAGGAGAGGTTCTTTTTCATTCGACCCGTGGCCTTCCCAACCTGGCCATCTATCTTTCGGCTAAACTTCACACGAATGCCTCCTCGTCACACGGATCCTCAAAGGCTTCCTTCCTTTACGCATGCTCTTTTCGTATTCAGGGATAGACATTACCCCGTCGAGCCACTCCTAGCCGAGCACATTCTGTCTGCATTCGGTCTTAGTCCGGCGCCCTTCGTCCGCCCTGCCTCCTTATGTAAGTGGTCTTTTCCCTTTTACTCGTCCCTTGCTCTTCCTTGACTTCTGCTTACTGGCCAGCTGAGATGCTGTACCCGGCTACGCTCGAGGGGGACTTCGGGTTGGGGCATGCTGAGGAAATGGAGATGCATCTCCGAGCGGTGATAAGGGAGGAGCGGATGAAGGCTGCGGAGCGACGAGCTGTGCAAGGGTGGCGCTCCGCCCTGCAGGCCGAACAAGAAGCTCTTCCATCCAATTCTCCTTCTCCGGCCCCCTCGGCCGAGGAAAAGGAGACTTCCCCTTCTGGCTCAGAGGATACCCGGCCTCTGAGTTATTCTTTGCGGCGACCCGAAGATGTTGTATCGGTGTCCGCCCCGGATGATCTCTTGGGGGCCTCCTCCAGTCGGCCCTTCAAAAGACGGAGGGGTGAAGCATCGACCGCCACCCTCCCAGCGTTACCGCCATCTTCTTCTGCGGTGTTACCAATGGACCTGATGGTGCTGCCTCTGAGGGAGGCATCCCCGCCTTGCCCGGAAGGACCTACCAGCGAAGCCTGCTGCATGTACTGTCGCCCTCGCTGTCTGACTGGCGTCTAAGCATGACCCCGCCAAGCAGTGCCGTCCCTATGCGGTCGAGGGGTGTCCGACTATATGGTCCCCTCTCGGATAGGTTCGTGGGCGGCTTGCGGGCGAGTGGCTCGGTGAGCCCTGCTGTCGGGGCGGACGCCTTCATGGCCTTGGCTACCCAGGTGTGTGTCCGTTAGTCAAGGGGGGGTGTGCCTCATTCCTTCTTTGACTGACAAGTTTGTTTCTTGCAGTCTTGGGCCCAGAGCTACAGTATGAGTGTGGCTATGCTGGCTCACGCCAAGGCCCGATGTCACGCCGAGAGGCGTGTGGAAGACCTCGAGGCTCGGCTTTGTTAGTGATATGAGAGAAGTGTCCTAAGGCAATCGCCTTATGATTGTAAATAATTATTTTAATAAATGATAATTCACTATTTGAATATACATGTTTGTGTATTTGATTGGGATCTTAAACTCATCTACTGAATGTCCGTAATACAATTCACAGCATAAGAGAATTTGTGATGGGATCACAACTAGTGATTATCTCTAAATGTGCAATTGTGAAGTATTGAAAATATCCCTAGTCGATGAATTGATAAATACGGACACTATCAATTTTGTTGAGACTTGCATGGGTTATTCTCTAATCAGCTGATTCTCACTGGCTGGTGACATTGGGATGTCCGGAGATAAACATGGATGCTAGTTAAGGGAACTAGTTCATTGGAGTGACTAGCTGTAAAACTTCATATGGTAATCTACATATAGACATGTCAATGAAGTTCTTACTGCAGCTTAAGTGCGAGGTTCCTTTGACTTGCGGTGTTCAAGTCATCTTGGTCATGGAGACTTATACTTTAACATCTTAAGCAAGCATCTCCAAGGAGGTGTGGACCCAGGATGATTGGGTATAAGCCGAAGTGCCCGAAGATGTTTGAGCAGCCTACAAAGGATTCACCACTCCTTGCGAGGAGATGTATACCCAGGCCTATCGTCGGATTGTTACTCAAAGCCTCTGGCCAGAGCATATCATGTTTAGAGTATGAGTCTCTTAAATACATGAGAGTAATTAGAAATCCAAAGGACGAGAAAGACACTACTTGGGCTAGGTGTGACGTAGTCAGCCTAGTGGGGACTGACACAAATAGACCGTGTCCTGAACCAAGTGGGTATAAGATGGTGAAGGGAATGAGACACGATTCATTAGAGCTGCTGAAGGGTTTCAGAATTATTTCTGAGGTCAACCGTTGATCTTTCGATTAATTGGGGGTCATGATGTACTACTAGGTGCCACTCATGATCGTTCTATAATTGGTTGATTATAGACGGCCAACATAAATCGAAAGCCTATTTAGTCACACGCACTACGAGTAATCCGAGGGATTTAAAACGAGTTGAAAATTGGATTTTCCGATCAAGAGAAATAAGTCGAATCTGAGTTAATCAGAGACGCAACGGAAGCTTAAAATGGCTAAGTCTTTTGAAGGCTTATTGGGCAAATTAAATGAGTTTGATTCGCGATCGGTTCGGCTCGGTTTGGCCGGCCAAAGAGGGTGCCAACCCCCTTTGGTTTGGCCGGCCACTACAATGGGAGAAACCAATTTATTTGGTTTAATTAATAAAATAAATCTAGCGCGATTTGTTTTATAAATTATGGATAAATAAATTTGTATAAAGAAATTTATATAAAGAAATTTGTAGAAATTTATTCTTTTATGGAAATTAAAATGATCCATGGAATGGTTTATTTTAATTTTATAAAATCAATTGTGAATTGATTTTTCCATAATAAGAAAATTTATAAATTTCTTGTAAAATTTATTCCATAATAAAAGGAGAGATGAATTTGTTTTATTATAAAGTTAGTTATAATAAAACTTGGTTTAAACGGAATAATTCATAAGAAAATTTATAAGATAAATTTCTTATGAAAATTCCGTTAAGAGGGAGACTTGGCAAGGGAGAGGCTACTATATAAAGGAACCAAAGGCAAGCCTTGAATTTCTAATGGAGTTAATCAAGAGATTAATTCTCTCTCTCTCTCTCTTAATCTCTCCTTCTCCTTTCCTCCTAGGGCCGACGCCCCCCCCCCCTTTGCTCACCTTAGGGCCGGCGCCTCCTCCACCTAGGGCCGGCGCACCACCCTCCCTTTCCAAGGGATTGCCGTGAGTTGTCATCACCAAGAAGGAGCCAAAGAAGAAGAAGAAGAAGCGGGTCGCATCCCCTTCCTTCCCGGAATTTAGATTCCGTTTCTTGGTGGTTAGTTTCCTTTCTTCTCTCTTGATCTTCTAGTTGTGCCTTTAGAGAATCTAGTAGTTCTCGTCGGCACAAAACTCGTGACTTTGCGAAGTCATCCCGAAGAGAACTCGGCGTGAACGCGAATAGAGGCGGAGCTTCCAAGGGACGCTACGGTTGGATCTCGTCCCTTTCTTCGAGTTACGCGAGGTACTAAGTAAATTAGTTTACCTTTCTGCAAAGTTTTAATTTATGATCATGTCCACATATCATAAGGTTGCATGCTAGATACGTGGTTAAAATAATTTGAGAAATTATTTTATGCTAATTCTTCCGCTGCACGTAAAAATTTAAAATTTTACGAACCCGTATCCTTGTCGACATGCACCCGGTCCCAACAGGCTTCGCCACACCCAACTATCTTCGGATGACGATTCGTTGAATGGCTTGAGGGCAGAGGCTATCGGCCTTCAGGACGTGTTGCGCCAGACCCAGGAGGAGCTACAGATCGCCAAAGCTCAGGTGGTCGCCGCCGATGCCGAGGTGATTCAAGCGGGAGAGCGGGTGACCCAGGTCGAACAGGCTCATCTTCGCGATCGCAAGCGCAAGGGTGAGTTACAGACCGAACTCCTGAGGGCCAGGTTATACCTCCCCTAGGCCAATGAGGAGATTTTGTCCCTTCGGACGCAGCTGGCGGCTGAGAAGCGAACGACAGATTCACTTAGGAACCAACTTCAGGATTTGCGGGGCCTCCGTCCGGCTTGGGATGTGGCTCAGGTGGAATTAGGAGAGCTCCGCGAACGGCAGGCATCCTGGGCTGCCCAGCAAGCTGAGCTAGCGGAGCTGCAGGCTTATAAAGAGGCCGAAGCGGGTCGGTTAGAGGACCACCGCTTGGCGTATTTGAATGATCCGACCCATGCTGCCGAGATTTCCCGACGGTTCATGGATGTGATGATGCAACACGGCCTTAACATAATCCGGCAGCTCAGGCTCGGAGGGTATTTATCTCTTGACATGCCCCCTGACGCAGTTTCACTCCCTGACCTATGCGAGCATCTGCCCTCCGTGACCGACCAACTCTTCAAGTGAAGCAAGTGTTTCTGCATTCTCTGTATTTTTGTGCGCGAGGGGCTTCCCGCCCTGATTTTTGTAAAGCGTCTGAGATGCTTTTTCCTTTTTACACGCTTAAGCTTGTGTTCTCTTTCAATTATGATGGATATATGGGGGAACCGGGCGCGCCACTTATCGATAAGCCTTATTCCCGTTCGTGGGACGGACGTCCCCTATCTTGTTTGTGAGAGTCTTCGATCTGCGTGGGATCCTGGCTTATGTCTTTGCACGAAGACCTGATCCTCTGATCAGGACTTATGGTGGAGAGGCCTAGAGATAAGCAGCCCGCGGGGGTTTCGGTCTCTTGACCGAGTAGGACCCGGGGAGCGTGGGCCACCACGCGTCCGCTCGGGGCTCGAGCCAAGGGATTAGCAGGAGCTGGCCCGTGATAGCTTTAGGCACCCTTATCTCTCGAGTTGTCAGGCTAACAATCATCCTATCTATTTTTCGGGCGTCCGATTCATCTGAGGCCACGTGTCACGATTGTGAGCCTTTCAGGCGTTAGCTTATCGCCTCCCTGCCTTGAGCAGCGAACCGATCCTCCGTTGTCTTTTCGTATTTCTTGCCTCTGCCCCTTTGCTTGGCCGTAGAATTGGCTACCGCCCATGACTTTTCTACCAACGGTTGTGATTAACTTCCATCCCCTATATAGGCTCCTGCGATTGTTGCCTCTGTCTCTCCTTTATACCCCTTCGTCTTCCCCCCTTTTCTTCTCATCGCCTCCCTTGGTGTCTTAGCACTCCTTCCGGGATGCTGCGCGGTTTCATCATGACGGAGGCTAAAGAGAGGTCGGCCGGATATAGGGCGGCGATGGTCGCCCTACTTTCGGAGCCTATCCGTGTTCCCTCTGATACCGCCCCGCCAGTCACCCCGGCATCTCCTCCTCCGACGCCAAGCCCTACCACCGCCTCTTCTACCGACAAGGATGAGGTGTTAGAGGAGGAGGCGCTAGACTCTGATATTGAGATTTTGCCTTCAGATCCTTTCGTCAGGGGACCTGATCGCCTCCCGGACCCTTCCCCTGACTGCTCGTCTCCTTCCCCGGCTGCGTGATAACTAGCATTTCATGTCATTTTATTTGCTCATTTATTTAACATTTTTTTTATCGTATCGTACGTTTAAATCATGATTATATCATATTTTACGATTAGGATCTATTTTTGGAGCTTATTATAATTCCCTCTAATTTTGGTATTATTTTATGATTTTTGTAGGGAATTAAAGATTGGACCTTGGACCAAGGCTTGGTTCAATTCAAATGAAGATGGTTCGATTCAGCCAACCCAATTTGGACCCATGAAGGGACTGGACTGGACTAGGCTGATCTGTGGTTGAACCCAGGTCTGAACAAGTGCTGGGCTGAGCCGAACTCCTGAGCTGGGCCGAACCTGACCAGGGCTGCTTGGCTGGGTTGAAAGTCTTGGGCTGAATTGAATGGAACGGGCTGGAAGAGGCTGGCTGAAGTGGGCTGGGCCGAACCCTAGGGCCACCGAACCCAATAGCCGCTGAATCGATCCGCATCTCATCATCTCACGGACGCAACCCAGACACTCGAGATTGCCTTTCCCCTTCTCATCCCGACTCCAACTTCCTCTCGACCTCTCCTCCTCTCCTTCGGCCGGTGGCAACTCTCCCTCTACCGCCGCCAGCCGGCCCCTCTTCTTCCACCATCTTCTTCCTTCTTCTCCACTTTCTGAACCGACCCTCTCCATCCGCGAACCCTAGCCGGCCAATCATCCCTTCCACTTCTCCTCTTCTTTTCTCTCAACCCTAGCGCACTCGACCCCGATCTCACCTTCTTCTCTATTGCATCCATCCATCGCACAAGAGCTAGGGCTCCTCTCCATCTCTCTCGATCCCACTCCCATCCGTAAACCCTAGAAACGCCCGACTGCTCCCCTTCACTTCTTTTCCTTCTTCTAATTTCCGGCAGCCCTTCTTCAGATTCAGCGCCAGTTCTTCACAGCTCTTCCGATAGCAGCTCTTCTTCAATGTATCCGGCCATCTCCTCACCTCTTCACAGCCTTCATCAGATTCGGGAGCAGCTCATCAGATTGGGCAGCATGTTCTTCGTTCTTCACAGCAAATTTGGCAGCAACTTCTTCATTTCCTTCATCAGATTGTTTGTTGGTTTGATCTAGTTGATGTTTGTATTGATGGATGAATGCTTGTACTGATGCTTGATTCCCCACGTTTGGAATGCACGTACTGTGATTGAATTCTTTCATGCCTACCATGTGTTCGATGAAATGTGTCTTCCATTAGCTAGGTTTTAATTGTTGCATTTGAGTTCGTTAAATTCTTGCACTGCTTTGTTAGTTGAATGCTTCATGTTTTCCTTATGTTGTTGTATTTGATTCGGATGCAATAGATTAGGTTAGATTAGGTGTCTTTGATGTTCTAGATTTCATCCAATGGTTACTTTATGTTATTTGCAATTTCCTTGTCAAGCGTAGTTAGGTTAAGTTAGATTTTCTTACTTGCACTGCCTTTCATTGATCAGGACTAGATTTTATACTTGCTTGCTATTTGGTTCCGTAGTCTTAGCTTTCAAATCCAAACCCCAGTTTCATATCCCAAAAATCCAAAAGTAATAATTTGGAATCCTAAGATTATTAACCTATCATTACATTCCTTTCGTCAGGGGACCTGATCGCCTCCCGGACCCTTCCCCTGACTGCTCGTCTCCTTCCGGCGCTGCGCCTGCTTCTCCTCGGGAGGTTCCCTCCCCTTTTGCTATGGTGAGCCCGCCTTCTATGCTGGTGACGGCACCGGTTGTCTTGGCTCCCCCAATGCTGGGGACACCCTACCTGTGCTTCCTTCGCCTCAACTGGCCCCTTTCGGCGAGTCGGAGGGCCAACCTCACCTTGCCCTCCTGCCTGGGGCCCCGACTTCCTCGGTGTCTACACCGTGTTGTTGGGTCCGGGTGCATGTTGACATGAATGTGGGTTCGTAATTTGAAAATTAATTACGTGCAGCGGAAGATTTAGCATAAATAATTTCTCAAATTATTTAACCACACATCTAAGCATACAACTTTATCTTGTGTAGACATGATCATGTATTTAAAATTTTGCAGAAACGTAAACTAATTTACTTATTACCTCGCGTAACTCGAAGGAAGAGACGAGATCCAACCGTAAGCGTCCTTCAGAAGCTCCGCCTCTATTCGCGTCCACGCCGAGTATCTTCGGGATGACTTCGCAAAGCCACGAGTTTCGTGTTCTCGAGAACTACTAGATTCTCCGAGAATGCGACAAGAAAAACAAGAGAGAAGTAATCACATCGGAAAAACTCACCACCAAGGTTGGCCGGAATCACAATTCCGGCGAGAAGGAGGAAGATGACTTGCGGCCAATCCCAAGGTGATGATGGCCGGAGAGGAAGATCGTCCCAACGGAAGAGTTTCGTCGCCTCGGGGCTTCTCCTTGTGCTCACGGCAAGAAGAAGGGGAAAGAGGCTTGTGGCCGGCCAAGAGGAAGAAGGGAGGAGAGGGAGAGAGCCCGGGCAAGAATACTTCGATTGATTTCCAAGCCTTGCCTTGGGTCCTTTATATAGTGGCCTCTCAATCGCCAAGTCTCCTTTTTCTTATGGAATAAATTTTCTATGACTTATTTCATCATGCCAAGTTTTATCATATTTTAATTCATGATAAAAACCGACCAAGTCTCCGTTTTTCTTATGGAATAAATTTTCTTATCATGGTAAATCAATCCTCTTTATAAAATAAAATAAATCAATCCATGGTTCATTTTAATTTCCATGAAAAATAAACCAAACCTTGGTTTATTATATAAAAATTTATATCATCCATAATTTTATAAAACAAACCACACTTGGTTTATTTTATAAATTGAATCAAACTTGATTCTCTCCCTTTATTGTGGCCGGCTAAGCAAGGCAGACCCATCCAAGCCACACCCCAATGAATTAAACTTATTTAATCCATCTATTAAGTCTTCAAAAGACTTAGCCATTTTACGCTTTCGATGCGTCTCTGAAAAATTCAGATTCAACTTATCGTTTGGCTTAACCAAACCTAATCTCTCTTGATTGGAAAATCCAATTTTCAACTCGTTTTAAATCCCTCGGATTACTCGTAGTGCGTGTGACTAAATATGCTTTCGATTTATGTTGGCCGTCTATAATTAATCAATTATAGAACGATCATGAGTGACACCTAGTAGTACATCATGATCCCCAATTAATCGAAAGATCAACGGTTGACCTCAGAAATAATTCTGAAACCCTTCAGCAGCTATAATGAATCGTACCCCATTCCCTTCACCATCTTATACCCACTTGGTTCAGGACATGGTCTATGTGTGTCAGTCCCCACTAGGCTGACTACGTCACACCTAGCCCAAGTAACGTTTTCTCGTCCTACAGATTCTAATTACTCTCATGTATTTAAGAGATTCATACTCTGAACATGTCATGCTCTGGCCAGAGGCTTCGAGTAACAATCCGACGATAGGCCTCGGGTATACATCTCCTCGTAAGGAGTGGTGAATCCTTTGTAGGCTGTTCAAACATCTTCGGGCACTTCGGCTTATACCCAATCATCCTGGGTCCACATCTCCTTGGAGATGCTTGCTTAAGATGTCAAAGTATAAGTCTCCATAACCAAGATGACTTGAACACCGCATGTCAAAGGAACATCGCACTTAAGCTGCAGTAAGAACTTCATTGACATATCTATATGTAGACTACCATATGAAGTTTTACAGCCAGTCATTCCAATGAACTAGTTCCCTTAACTAGCATTCATGTTTATCTCCAGACATCTCAATGTCACCAACCAGTGAGAATCAGCTGATTAGAGAATAACCCATGCTAGTCTCAACAGAATTGATAGTGTCCGTATTTATCAATTCATCGACTAGGGACAATTTCAATACTTCACAATTGCACATGTAGAGATAATCAATAGTTGTGAATTCATCACAAATTCTCTCATGCTGTGAATTGTATTGTGGACATTCAGTAAATGAGTTTAAGATCTCAATCAAATACATAAACATGTATACTCAAATAGTGAATATTCATTTATTAAAATAAATGATTACAATCATAAGGCGATTGCCTTAGGATATTTTTCTCATATCACTAACACGTGCGCCCCTGCCCCCTCAGTCCTGGGGCTTGGTCACTCCTCCGCCCCTCTTATCTCCGCTAGCTTGACTGGCGAGGTGTTCGTTGCCCCTTCTTCTTCTATTCCTAGCCGGACCCCGGACCTTCGCCCACTACATCTTGTTCTCCCCTCGCGAGCGGATCCTTCTGTCGCTTTCGAATTCTCAGATCCCGAACCGCTAGGCTCAGCTAGGGTGGTTCACCTACATGCCCCCCTAAGCGACCACCTGTATCAGGGTCTTCGGTCCTTCGACCACCAAGATCCTATCGCCCGCATCGATGGCTTAGTCGCGGACGCCTGTCGGGTATGCTTCTCTGGTAGCTCTCGCTTGGTCGATCACTTCCTAAGCAACCCTGGACTTCTTTTTCAGTTGACTGGGACCCTGTATGACATGGGTGTTTCCTTCGTTGCCCAGAACCGATCCCTTCGCCAATTAGAGTCTCGTCGGGAGGCGCTGGAAACTCAGCTTCGTTGTGCCGGGCCCCCTCCAAATGACGAAGCGTGGAATGCGCTGCGCTCTGAGAACGCGGCTTTGAGGGGACAGGCTGCCCATGCTGAGGCGCAGCTTCGAGATCTTTTGACAGAGCTGAGCGCAGCCCGAGCCTCTAAGGCTCAATTGCGTCAACAGCTAGCTCTTTTGGAGCGAAGTGAGCACCAAGCCCGAACTCGGGAACTTCGAGTGAGCTCCGAGTTGGCCAAGGCCCAGGCAGATCTTCTGGAGGCCAATCAGTCAGCTGCCACGCTACTTACGACCTTGAAGGCCAAGGTGGAGGAATTGGCGGCCTGCCAAAGCGATCTCTTGCGGAGGCGTGAACGCCATGAGGCCCAGAAGGTCCAGGCGCAGGCGACTCACGATGGGCGCGGCAAAACGCCAAGTGTAGTCTCGTCGCAACCCTCGACGCCCACTCCATAGTTGTGGGTTAGCCCCTTTTTCTTCCTGATGTAGGCGAGGGCCAAACGGCTTGTTATGGATGTTGCTTTTCCCCTTTCCATCGTTTTCTCCTTTTTCTTTGCATTCGCATAATGTTTGGCAGATCAATGGTGGGACCAACTTCTTTTTCCTTGTAGGGGAGGCGGTGCCTTCTGGGCTAAAGTCGTGGCGTTTCAACCACTAGGGCTTTTAGACATGGATGGTGTTCTCTCAGCACCTCTGGCTTGGGTGAACCCGAGGGGCGCCGCGAGCTCGGGCTAGCCCCTGGGCTTATTCAAGAACTGGACGGGGCATGCTTAGCCGTAGTTTGTGGGGGCTTAGCCGTCTTCGGCCTATCTGCGAGCTTCAGGTGGTGCGCCGGGTGGAGGTCACACCTCCTTGATTTAGGGGCTGATTCAGGGATGTAACCCGAGGGTGTGGCTTCCTGTTCGATGAGTTCCTGGGGATTCTAATCCTAAGGGAAGATTTTCGTGGATCGGTCTCGGAGTTGTCCGGTCGGGCAACCTCTCGGGCGGCATGGACCGTCAAGCGTCGGACCGAGAGCTGATCCGAGGGAAGGGATCGCGTAGAGCAAGAGGAAGGCCACTCGGTCGGGTGATCTCTCGGTCGGCCTGGTCCATCATGCGTCTGACCGAGAGCCGATCCGAGGGAAGGGCTTGCGTAGAGCAAGAGGAAGGCCACTCGGTCGGGTGATCTCTCAGTCGGCATGGACCATCATGCGTCTGACCGAGAGCCGATCCGAGGGAAGGGCTTGCATAGAGCAAGAGGAAGGCCACTCGGTCGAGTGATCTCTCGGTCGGCATGGACCGTCATGCATCTGACCGAGAGCAAATCCGAGGGAAGGGCTCGCATAGAGCAAGAGGAAAGCCACTTGGTCGGGTGATCTCTCGGTCGACATGGACCGTCAAGCGTCGGACCGAGAGTCGATCCGAGGGAAGGGCTCGTGTAGAGCAAGAGGAAGGCCACTCGGTCGGGTGATCTCTCGGTCGGCATGGTCCGTCATGCTTCTGACCGAGAGCCGATCTGAGGGAAGGGCTTGCGTAAAGCAAGAGGAAGGCCACTCGGTCGGGTGATCTCTCGGGCGACATGGACCATCATGCGTCGGGCCGAGAGCCGATCCGAGGGAAGGGCTCACGTAGAGCCGAGGCTTCCCGGTCGAGGGCATCCCAGGCGCCGCCTGAGAGCCTCGCCGAGGCGTCCCGGTCGAGGGCATCCCAGGGAGCGTGAACCGCCACGCGCCGCCTGAGAGCCTCGCTGAGGCTTCCCAGTCGAGGGCATCCCAGGGAGCGTGGGCCGCCACGCGCCGCCTGGGAGCCTCGTCGAGGCTTCCCGGTCGAGGGCATCCTAGGGAGCTTGGGCCGCCACGCGCCAGGCAGGCCGCCACGCGCCGCCTGGGAGCCTCGCCGAGGCTTCCCGGTCGAGGGCATCCCAGGGAGCCTGGGCCGCCACGCGCCGCCTGGGAGCCTCGCCGAGGCTTCCCGGTCGAGGACATCCCAGGGAGCGTGGGCCGCCACGCGCCGCCTGAGAGCCTCGCCAAGGCTTCCCGGTCGAGGGCATCCCATGGAGCGTGGGCCACCACGCACCGCCTGGGAGCCTCGCCAAGGCTTCCCGGTGTTGGGTCCGGGTGCATGTTGACATGAATGCGGGTTCGTAATTTTAAAATTAATTACGTGCAGCGGAAGATTTAGCATAAATAATTTCTCAAATTATTTAACCACACATCTAAGCATGCAACTTTATCTTGTGTAGACATGATCATATATTTAAAATTTTGTAGAAACGTAAACTAATTTACTTATTACCTCGCGTAACTCGAAGGAAGGGACGAGATCCAACCGTAAGCGTCCCTCAGAAGCTCCGTCTCTATTCGCGTCCACGCCGAGTATCTTCGGGATGACTTCGCAAAGCCACGAGTTTCGTGTTCTCGAGAACTACTAGATTCTCCGAGAACGCGACAAGAAAATCAAGAGAGAAGTAATTACATCGGAAAAACTCACCACCAAGGTTGGCCGGAATCACAATTTCGGCGAGAAGGAGGAAGATGACTTGCGCCCAATCCCAAGGTGATGATGGCCGGAGAGGAAGATCGTCCCAACGGAAGAGCTTCGTCGCCTCGGGGCTTCTCCTTGTGCTCACGGCAAGAAGAAGGGGAAAGAGGCTTGTGGCCGGCCAAGAGGAAGAAGGGAGGAGAGGGAGAGAGCCCGGGCAAGAATACTTCGATTGATTTCCAAGCCTTGCCTTGGGTCCTTTATATAGTGGCCTCTCAACCACCAAGTCTCCTTTTTCTTATGGAATAAATTTTCTATGAGTTATTCCATCATGCCAAGTTTTATCATATTTTAATTCATGATAAAAACCGACCAAGTCTCCGTTTTTCTTATGGAATAAATTTTCTTATCATGGTAAATCAATCCTTGATTGATTTTATAAAATAAAATAAACCAATCCATGTTTCATTTTAATTTCCATGAAAAATAAACCAAACCTTGGTTTATTGTATAAACATTTATATCATCCATAATTTTATAAAACAAACCACACTTGGTTTATTTTATAAATTTAACCAAAACTTTGGTTCTCTCCCTTTATTGTGGCCGGCCAAGCAAAGAGGATGGAGACCCTCTTTGGCTGACCCATCCAAGCCACGCCCCAATGAATTAAACTTATTTAATTCATCTATTAAGTCTTCAAAAGACTTAGCCATTTTACGCTTCCGATGCGTCTCTGAAAATTCAGATTCGACATATCGTTTGACTTAACCAAACCTAATCTCTCTTGATTGGAAAATCCAATTTTCAACTCGTTTTAAATCCCTCGGATTTCTCGTAGTGCGTGTGACTAAATAGGCTTTCGATTTATGTTGGTTGTCTATAATTAATCAATTATAGAACAATCATGAGTGGCACCTAGTAGTACATCATGATCCCTAATTAATCGAAAGATCAACGGTTGACCTCAGAAATAATTCTGAAACCCTTCAGCAGCTATAATGAATCGTGCCCCATTCCCTTCACCATCTTATACCCACTTGGTTCAGGACATGGTCTATGTATGTCAGTCCCCACTAGGTTGACTACGTCACACCTAGCCCAAGTAACGTTTTCTCATCCTACGGATTCTAATTACTCTCATGTATTTAAGATATTCATACTCTGAACATATCATGCTCTGGCCAGAGGCTTCGAGTAACAATCCGACGATAGGCCTTGAGTATACATCTCCTCGCACGGAGTGGTGAATCCTTTGTAGGCTGTTCAAACATCTTCGGGCACTTCGGCTTATACCCAATCATCCTAGGTCCACACCTCCACGGAGATGCTTGATTAGGATGTCAAAGTATAAGTCTCCATGACCAAGATGACTTGAACTCCGCAAGTCAAAGGAATATCGCACTTAAGCTGCAGTAAGAACTTCATTGACATATCTATATGTAGACTACCATATGAAGTTTTACAGCCAATTACTCCAATGAACTAGTTCCCTTAACTAGCATTCATGTTTATCTCCGGACATCCCAATGTCACCAGCCAGTGAGAATCAGCTGATTAGAGAATAACTCATGCTAGTCTCAACAGAATTGATAGTGTCCGTATTTATCAATTCATCGACTAGGGACAATTTCAATACTTCACAATTGCACATGTAGAGATAATCATTAGTTGTGAATTCATCACAAATTCTCTCATGCTGTGAATTGTATTGCGGACATTCAGTAAATGAGTTTAAGATCTCAATCAAATACATAAACATGTATACTCAAATAGTGAATAATCATTTATTAAAATAAATGATTACAATCATAAGGCGATTACCTTAGGACACTTCTCTCATATCACTAACAAACTCCCACTTGGCCTAATGTCAATCGCTACGGTATCCAATATCACAGGCTCTAACATGACCCTCAAACTTGCTTTGAGGCAAGACCTTAGTTAAAGGATCCGCTAAATTTCTTTCAGTGGGAATTTTCTCAATTTGTATATCATTCCTACTTATAATCTCTCTGATCAGATGATAGCGGCGAAGCACATGTTTGGATCGCTGATGAGACCTTGGTTCCTTCACTTGTGCAATAGCTCCATTGTTGTCGCAATAAATTGGTATTGCTTCATCAATGGTTGGAACCACACCAAGTTCTAAGACAAACTTCTTGATCCAGACTGCTTCCTTTGCTGCTTCCGAAGCTGCAATGTATTCCGCTTCCATGGTAGAATCCGCTATGGTGTCTTGCTTGAAACTCTTCCAACTTATAGCGCCTCCATTCAAAATAAATACGTATCCGGACTGAGATTTGGAGTCATCCTTATCTGTCTGGAAACTGGCATCTGTATACCCACGTATTACCATATCACCTTTTCCATATATTAGGAACACATCCTTAGTTCTTCTTAAGTACTTGAGGATTGTCTTGACAGCCGCCTAATGATCCATTCCTGGATTAGACTGGTATCTGCTTGTGACGCTCAGAGCATACGATACATCGGGCCTAGTACATAACATAGCATACATGATAGATCCTATCGCGGATGCATAAGGAATCTTATTCATACAAATCCTCTCGTCTTCTGTGCGCGGACACATAGACTTCGAAAGGTTGATCCCATGCCTGATGGGAAGGTAACCTTTCTTGGATTCCGACATGCTAAACCTTTTTAGCACTCGGTCTATATATGTAGACTGCGAAAGACCAAGCAATCGTTTTGATCTATCTCTATAGATTCTAATCCCAAGGATATAGGTTGCTTCTCCCAGGTCTTTCATGGAAAAAATTTTGGACAACCAAATTTTAACTGACTGTAAGACTGATATATCGTTTCCTATAAGTAATATGTCATCGACATATAACACTAGGAATATGACTGCACTCCCACTAACCTTCTTATACACACAAGGTTCGTCAGGATTTTGTGAGAAATCAAACTCTTCGATTGTCTCATCAAAACGGATGTTCCAGCTCCTGGATGCTTGCTTTAGTCCATATATGGATCGTCGAAGCTTGCATACTTTGGTTTTATCAACCGATGTGAAACCTTCAGGTTGTATCATGTATACATCCTCAAGCAGGTTTCCATTAAGGAAAGCTGTTTTCACATCCATTTGTCATATCTCATAATCATAATGAGCTGCTATGGCTAGGAGCATCCGAATGGATTTAAGCATAGCTACTGGCGAATAGGTTTCGTCATAATCAATTCCTTGTTTTTGACGATATCCTTTTGCCACTAATCTAGCCTTAAAGGTAACAACATTACCTTTCATGTCGGTTTTCTTCTTGAAAACCCACTTGCACCCTATGGGCTTAATCCCTTCAGGTGGGTTAACCAAGTCTCATACTTGATTTTCGTACATGGAATTCATTTCCGACTTCATGGCTTCAAGTCATTTATCCCTTTCTGAATTTTTCAGAACATCTTCATAACTGATAGGTTCGTCATTGTTAATGAGTAACACGTCGTTCGATTCACTTATGAGAAATCCGTATCTCTCTGGAATATTACGTGTCCTATCAGACCTACGAAGAAGTGGTGTTGTTTTAGGTTCAACTGATAGCTCATCATTATGAGTTATTGGTTGTGGGTCTAGACTAGGTGTCTCTGTAATGTCTATTGGAGTTTCTTGAACTTCTTCAAGTTCAATGCTATTCCCACTGTTTTCTTGTAAAAGAAATTCTTTTTCTAGAAATACAGCATGCCTTGAAACAAACACCTTTTGTTCCAAGGGATGATAGAATTGGTAACCTTTCGTTTCCTTAGGGTATCCAATAAATAGACATTTATCAGACTTAGCATCCAATTTGTCTGATACAGTCCGCTTTCCTTAGGGTATCATAATGGTGACTTTATTAACGAAGGAACAAAATAACAATTATCCAATTCTAAGACAAGTCCAGTAGGGAGCTTTAGCAAATATGTTCCGATGGCAACAGCAGCAATCTTTGCTCCATTTCCAACTCGCAAATTCGCTTCTCCTTTGACGAGTCTTCTTCTATTTCTTATCCCCTGTATGTCATTACATATATATGAGCTACACCCAGTATCAAGTACCCAGGTGTACGAGGAAATAGAGTGACATTTAATAACGAAGATACCTGAAGAGGACGGGGCATCGGATGCCTTCTTCTTCAAGGACTCAAGATAAACCTTGCAGTTTCTTCGCCAGTGGCCCTCCTTGCCGCAGTGATGGCAAGTGCCTTTTGGTGCCTTTTCAATCCTTTTGGCCTTAGTTAACTTATTGGTGTCCAAAATGGAATGCAAATTCAGAAAAGACATGATCAGGTGATTATCCTAGAAATACTAATTGAGGTTATGTGATGAGAATGATAAAGAATGCATCAATATACATTAATTAAATCCTATTTATTTTTCGAATTGAATAACCCTTTTTATCAATTCGGAAGATCGTAGGAACATCTCCAAATAGGTTGATATCCAACCATAGATAAGAACAACCATGGCTGTAGTCCATCAAGTTATTCTTAGCTATGAAGGTAGGTAATTATACCGATTACATATTACACATATGTAACTATCACATTATGCTATCAACTAATTGAATGCTTGTATAAATCATTGGGTTGTTAACTCATTAACAAGTATGCAACAATATACATAGCACCCAACTGCACCTCTCTTTACATCGACCTTGGCTGTGGCACAACAAATCGATGCTCCAAGCTTAAGGCTGGCCCACTAATCAAGAAATAGTTTTAATATGGTTGGAGCTCATTCAACCGTTTAGTCAGGCTTGGATGTATCCAACAACCAAAACTAAGGATTGACCTCTGACTCCAACTATATTAATCATAAACTAATTTCATGGTTTGAATATGTTGAGGTTCAAGCCGGGCATGGATGTGTCCATCAACCCAAACGAGAAACAAAACTCTGGTTCTAACCATATTAATGGAAGATGTTGGCCTTAATATTTTGTAAGAGGTTTTGGGTCTCATCTTTTTCTTTTAAGTACATTCATGACATATAATTATGTCATGTACTAACGATTTCCTTAATAAAGTATGTATGTGACTTAATTTATTAAGTCTCATTAATTGAATTAGGAACCAGATTTCCTAATTCTAATTTCATACTTTATTCAAGGAATTATTTTGGGAAACAGTTTCTTAAATTATCATAATCAATTTCGGAAATAATATGTTTAAGACTTCGATTTCTCAAAATCAAATCTTATTAAATTAAGAGACAAATTCGCTTAATTCAACCATATATTATTTTCATGAAAATCTTATTTAAGGAAATATACTCTATAGGAAATAATTTTCCTAATTAATTTTGGAGAATAATATGTAAGAGCATCACCTCATAAATCAAATAAGGAAATTATCGTTTGAGAATCACCTCAAAAATTTCCAAGATTTGATCACATATTTTATTTATGGAAAATTAATATCAATAACTTAATTTGGACGGCTCCCCGAGGCTCAATCCAAAATAAGAATTTGTTGATAATATAATTTGGACGGCTCCCCGAGGCTCAATCCAAATTAAAATTTGACAGCTTAAATTCAATTTAGGAAATTTAATTATAGCAACTAACTTTAAATTGGACGGCTCCCCGAGGCTCAATCCAAAATAAAGAATTTTGTAAATAATTCAATTTCCAATTATTAATTTAAATGCCAATTAATATTCCCATAATTTGTCTAGACTTTCTTGAAAGAAAGTGCCCAAAATTGCCAGCTTTCCATAAATGGAAAGTTTCCAAAAATAAAAGGTTTTCAGAATAATTGTAAGTTTCTGGTACAAAGAAAACTTATATTTTTTACAAAATCGAAAAATTTCTAAAATGGGAAATTTCCAAATTTGGAAGTTTCCAAAAATGGAAAGTTTTCACAATTATCATAAAATTTCAGAAACAGGGATATTTCAAAAGTTTGCGAAATTTCATGATGATTTCCAAACTTTGAAATTCCTAAATTGAAAATTTACCATAATTGGAAAGTTTCCATAATTAAAAATTTTCCAAAATTGAGATCATGACAATGTTTTTCGCAAAACAATTATATGATTATGTCGAACACTAACCGACTCTGATACCACTGTTGGGTCCGGGTGCATGTTGACATGGATGCGGGTTCGTAATTTTAAAATTAATTACGTGCAGCGGAAGATTTAGCATAAATAATTTTTCAAAATATTTAACCACACATCTAAGCATGCAACTTTATCTTGTGTAGACATGATCATATATTTAAAATTTTACAGAAACGTAAACTAATTTACTTATTACCTCGCGTAACTCGAAGGAAGGGACGAGATCCAACCGTAAGCGTCCCTTGGAAGCTCCGTCTCTATTCGCGTCCACGCCGAGTATCTTCGGGATGACTTCGCAAAGCCACGAGTTTCGTGTTCTCGAGAACTACTAGATTCTCCGAGAACGCGACAAGAAAACCAAGAGAGAAGTAATCACATCGGAAAAACTCACCACCAAGGTTGGCCGGAATCACAATTCCGGCAAAAAGGAGGAAGATGACTTGCGCCCAATCCCAAGGTGATGATGGCCGGAGAGGAAGATCGTCCCAACGGAAGAGCTTCGTCGCCTCGGGGCTTCTCCTTGTGCTCACGGCAAGAAGAAGGGGAAAGAGGCTTGTGGCCGGCCAAGAGGAAGAAGGGAGGAGAGGGAGAGAGCCCGGGCAAGAATACTTCGATTGATTTTCAAGTCTTGCCTTGGGTCCTTTATATAGTGGCATCTCAACCGCCAAGTCTCCTTTTTCTTATGGAATAAATTTTTTATGAGTTATTCCAGCATGCCAAGTTTTATTATATTTTAATTCATGATAAAAATCGATCAAGTCTCCTTTTTCTTATGGAATAAATTTTCTTATCATGGTAAATCAATCCTTGATTGATTTTATAAAATAAAATAAACCAATCCATGGTTTATTTTAATTTTCATGAAAAATAAACCAAACCTTGGTTTATTATATAAAAATTTATATCATCCATAATTTTATAAAACAAACCACACATGGTTTATTTTATAAATTGAACCAAAACTTTGGTTCTCTCCCTTTATTGTAGTCGACCAAGCAAAGAGGATGGAGACCCTCTTTGGTTGGCCCATCCAAGCTACGCCCCAATAAATTAAACTTATTTAATTCATCTATTAAGTCTTCAAAAGACTTAGCCATTTTACGCTTCCGATGCATCTCTGAAAATTCAGATTCGACTTATCGTTTGGCTTAACCAAACGTAATCTCTCTTGATTGGAAAATCCAATTTTCAACTCGTTTTAAATCCCTCGGATTACTCGTAGTGCGTGTGACTAAATAGACTTTCGATTTATGTTGGCCGTCTATAATTAATTAATTATAGAACGATCATGAGTGGCACCTAGTAGTACATCATGATTCCCAATTAATCGAAAGATCAACGGTTGACCTCAGAAACAATTCTGAAACCCTTCAGCAGCTATAATGAATCGTGCCCCATTCCCTTCACCATCTTATACCCACTTGGTTCAGGACATGGTCTATGTATGTCAGTCCCCACTAGCTAGGTTGACTACGTCACACCTAGCCCAAGTAACGTTTTCTCATCCTACGGATTCTAATTACTCTCATGTATTTAAGAGATTCATACTCTGAACATGTCATGCTCTGGCCAGAGGCTTCGAGTAACAATCCGACGATAGGCCTTGGCTATATATCTCCTCGTAAGGAGTGGTGAATCCTTTGTAGGCTGTTCAAACATCTTCGGGCACTTCGGCTTATACCCAATCATCCTGGGTCCACACCTCCTTGGAGATGCTTGCTTAGGATGTCAAAGTATAAGTCTCCATGACCATGATGACTTGAACACCGTAAGTCAAAGGAACATCGCACTTAAGCTGCAGTAAGAACTTCATTGATATATCTATATGTAGACTACCATATGAAGTTTTACAGCCAGTCACTCCAATGAACTAGTTCCCTTAACTAGCATTCATGTTTATCTCCGGACATCCCAATATCACTAGCCAGTGAGAATCAGCTGATTAGAGAATAACCCATGCTAGTCTCAACAGAATTGATAGTGTTCGTATTTATCAATTCATCGACTAGGGACAATTTCAATACTTCACAATTGCACATGTAGAGATAATCACTAGTTGTGAATTCATCACAAATTCTCTCATGCTGTGAATTGTATTGCGGACATTCAGTAAATAAGTTTAAGATCTCAATCAAATACATAAACATGTATACTCAAATAGTGAATATTCATTTATTAAAATAAATGATTACAATCATAAACCGATTGCCTTAGGACACTTCTCTCATATCACTAACACCCGATCGAGGGCATCCCAGGGAGCGTGGGCCGCTACGCGCCGCCTGGGAGCCTCGCCGAGGCTTCCCGGTCGAGGTCATCCCAGGGAGCGTGGGCTGTCACGCGCCGCCTGAGAGCCTCGCCGAGGGTAATGCAGCAACGACTGTCTCTTCCAAAAAACCATTCCTGTAGGGCGCATTAAGTAGATGAGTTACATCCAGAAGACCCAATTGTCAGACACGCGGCGAGCGTATATATAATATATCCAGATTTTCAAATACACGGTACACGGGTGAGCCGTATCCAGTAGGTCGGACCATAGAGGTGCATAAAATATATCTGGAAGGCCAGATATCAGATGCGCGGAAAATGCAAGATATATATACTTTCTCTTATCCGCCTCGCTAGAAAAAGAACAGCTCTAGTGCTGCCTTGAAGGGATCCGCCATAAGGCCTCCGGTGCATTAATGACCTTTCTGAAAGCAGATAAAGGAAGGCTCGCATTCTCATGGAGCGCTAACCGCCAAAACCCATATGGATCTCCCATTTCCACTTCCGATCAGGCTGCTGGTGTCCCTTCTTCTAGCGCTAAATTTGATCCTGTCGCGAAATAGGGTGGAAGCCCAATGGGCCGGACGGGCCTCCCGGGAGCCACGAGCCGATGAGGTGGTCGGCTGTCGACCGCGCCTCGCCCCGTTCTTGCAAAACAGAGACCGTCAGCGAACCCGCCGGGGGAATCCCCGGTCAGGCACTCCGATGGTCAAGTCAGTCTCCGAGGGCAGATAAGTGGAAACTAAATTAAGACGAGGCAAGGGATGCGAGAACTCACGCGCGCGTACCTGTAGTAGGGGGAGTGCCGAGCTTATATGACCGGGGGAGCTGACAACCCTTGTTCGTATTGACGAGACAAGGGAGTGGTGTCTGTCAGCCCGTATGGAGCACTGCGGCGTGGCATGGCGCGGGGTTCTTGGGCAGTACGAGAGTACTGAGTGCGTAGTATTAGGGTACCGGATGCGCGGGCAAACCGCGAGGAGATGTCAGAGGTAGATAAGACGCGAGGAACCCCGTTAATAGGGTCGTATCTTGGATGTAAGGATATGCGGGGGCGTGAACAGGACAGCCCGTATCCCGAGCGCCGACTGGCCGATCTGCCTGCAGGGGCCTGAGTCGGGTAAAGACCAGGGAGCGTGGGTCGCCACGCGTCCGCCTGGTAGGGAGAGGTAGCGCAGGGTACGCCCTGGGTCGGGGGTTGCCTCGAGACAAATCTGACTTGAGTCGGACATTCAGTCCGGGCGATAGCCATAGAGAGATGGAATGTGGAGAGTTACTTGCTGGCGGTACCCGACCTCTCTCCAGGTCGGGGTAAGCTAGTACGGGCTCCTGAGCGCTTACCAGGTCGGCTAGCTGGGAGGTGGCCCGACCACCTCTGATGCCGGCCTAATGGTCCCCCCCCCCTCTTTCCTTTG
>JAGFNQ010004933.1:362306-386414 GCA_024364735.1 Boesenbergia rotunda
ATAATGAGAACAATGTAGTGAAGGTATATGGGTCACACTCTCTTCCTATGGGAATGTTGCCCTCAACTTTATACAACAACAACGCTATTTGCCTCGTAATTTGGTTGTTTTTCTCTTGTTTCAACTCATTTCATGATATTTCATGATACTAACTATAATCATATTACAAAACCAACAAGGAAATGTGATCTATAACTCTCATCTTGATCTTTTTCTATTAGCATTGGAGTAGTAATATCATATCCTTTTGCTCTTAATGAATTAACAACATATCCACTTTAGGTTTCTATAGTTATTCAGTGTGTTTAAAAATAAATAGCAGCTCCTTTTGTTGGATATGAAGATAAGCATCCTATATATCATAAAATCTGTTTGTGAATGTGTGTTTTGTTTTTTTTTGTTTTTTTTTTGTTGCAGTGTCTTGTTGTGATGCCAAATCATATGGTTTTGTGCCCAAACTGTAAATTTTCATTATAAATTAAAATCATCAAATTGGATTCCAAACATGAGTTTTAGAAATTCGTGAAATTATTTTTCTTAAGAATGATATTCCTTGAAACTTCAACTCGGATACCAAACATTGCCTCAGTGATTACTGATCATGCTGTGGAAATCTGCTACTCAATTGGATATTGAGGTGGAGGTGTGATTTGATTTGCACACAAGAGAGCAAAAGTTAGGGGGCACTGGAGTTGTTTGGCAAAACTCCTTCAATGCTTAAGTCGTTCAAAGTATGTGAAATATGTGGAACGATCAAGAGTATGTATCAAAAAAACTAGAAAGAGGAGATCCCCTCAAATACCAATATACTAACTGCAGAGATGATTGGAGGAGCATGTCATGTCTATTTGCATCCAATAACCATGCAAGTGATCCAAAATCTTGAAAGGAAGAGCTTAGAAAGCTCAGAGCAGGGAGCTTGGGGAGCTTAGAGTAGAGAGCTTAGGGAGCTCAGAGTCTTGGGAGGTCAGTCCATGAACTCGATGCTCTGGAATAAGTAAGTGCGATAGATTGGTATGACCTGCTGACCTGAGGTATGATTGATACCAATTACATATAATTTGCATGGACACTCATAACGTTCTCTAGCAAGCAAAGAGTTGGTTTGGGATGAATGTTAGGGAGATTATGATGAATCTTCCCGACGTTTGAGCTATAAACTATTAGCCTGAGTTAGATATAACTAGAATGACTCGAGGTCTTTTTCTTTCTTTACCACAACTGAAAGTGTTTTTCATTAATTATATCGAAAAATGTGGGCTAAGATTGTTTTAGCCCATACTTATTACCTTTTTTTGTGTGTGTATTTCTATTTCTTCCAGATTGCTCTCTGGATAGGAGGTGGAAATAATCTCAAACTCTACTTGGCAAAACAGCCAGCAGAAGCCTTGTCATGGTGAACTCCTTCATCAACTACCAGAAGAAGCTTATAACAGCAAATAAAGAGACAAATTAAGAAGCTTGTACTGGTGTTTCTAGCTTGTTTCGAGCAGGGAAAAGGAGCATCAGAAAGAACTAGACTCTTATGTGAAGCCATTTGACTTGATAACTGGGGGTTGATTGTAGAGGTAGCGTCGATGGAACCATTTGTTACTGTAGATGATGTATTTAGTTGACATGATCACTAATAAACATCTGATCTGCTCATGTGTTTTGATGTTTGTTAGTTTTAGAATGATAATTTGGAAAGTAATATTACCTGTAACAAAGGTGGTATGCTTCTACCTCTTAAACTATGAAATAGGTAGATTGGAATGACACATTCTCATGATTGGCTTGTGCGATCGACTCGGCTTGCTCATCTCCAATGTAAGGTTTGTGAAAGGTATGTAAAAGCTCTTGGGATGTATTTGGTTGAGGGTTATCCTTGATGATCTTGGTTATCCATCGAAGGTTATCAACAAAGATCTTATTTGGTTTAGATAATCAACGATTCTCAAGTAATAATCGATGCCCGACACGTCAGCAAAAGGGGCATGCAATTTGGAATCGGAAAACCTTAGGAAAGTAAGGTTTTTCTTGATTCCGGGATTATGCAACTTAACTTTTCAAAATTATCTCCAATATTACCTTAACAAAAAGACATTATTCGTGAGCGACCACCGGCAACGACAGCGGGCGACCGCTGCCAACGGTCGGTGACTGAACGACCGACGACCGCTACTGCGGCGACCGGCGATCACCTGCGCGGCGGGCGATCGCCGGCGGCGGCGGGCGACCGCGACGGCCGGCAACCACCGACGGTTGACGACCATTATTCGCAGTCGACGGCCGGCAACCACCGTCGACGGCCGACCATTATTCGCGGTCGACAACTGGCAACGACAGTTGGCGACCACCGTCGGCGGTCGACGACCGAGGGTACGAATATGTATATAATATCATCTTACTTTTTTATTCTAAATTTATAAGCATATAATATTATTATACTTAAATTTAACTAAAGGGTAATACAGTAAAATATTATATTATGTCATAGATTATTACCTCCAAACAAACAAGATTTTATTTGATTACCTAAATTGAACCAAACAACTTCAGGTTATGTTTCATTCCCCATTACCTTGGTTATGTTATTACTTGGTAATTACATAACTAAGGTTATATCTGATAAATTGAACCAAACACACCCTTAGGGTTATGGAGCAGTGGAAGGGTGATTAGTTGTCATCCTCAATCGATTCCCAACTACAGCATATTTTGCAAGAATTTTTTTTCCAAATGGGGCGTGAACCCTGAGATGCTAAGTTTCTGGACCATCCGCCGCGAGCACTTTTCAATTTACCCTAACGGTCGGTGGAAATTTTCGTAAGGTTAGGCCGGTCGCCTGAGGTTGGAAAAATCTTGTTAATCATTTAGAGTCCCTATGGGATGGACTGATAGTTAGTGTTTGAGTGTTGCCACCATGAGATTTGGGGGTTAAAATCTGGCAAAGTTAGTGCGCCCACCCCTCCCCACGCACTAGCTCCGGGCTAGTAATTTTCGTGATTTACCTCCTCCGTGTTAGGTTTGGGACGGATTGGCGGGGGCGTTGGGGTGAGCGAATCACCTTTTACCATCGTGAAAGGTTTATAAAAAAAAATCAATAAAAAAGTTTGAATTATTATAAAGGTGAAGTTTGAGATTTGTAATTAAATAGCGTAGTGAAAATTTAAATTTATTTTTTGTTTTCTCTTGAAGATGAAATTAATAGTGTTGTATTATGATTTGTGATTTGTATATACAACGATATACATAATGTAGGATCTATAAAAAAAAATTATAGAGAGTTCTTTTTTATTATAAAGAAAATAATAAATTTTATATTTTTGATATGGTATATTGAGAATTATTAAAAATCTCGTTGAAAGGTTTAGCGTACTCAATAGTCACTGACTTAAAACTTCCAAGTCTTTCGAAAATTATAATCCTAAGTTAAGGTAATTAAGAGCAAAGGAGAATGAGACTTCTTGGTAAATCTAAAGTGAGAGTTTTATAATTAATTTAGGATTTCAAAATTAAGCGTTACTAATTCAACCGGGGAACATGTGGCGGGCTCCCCTTTCTCGACCCTTAAAATTGGAGTTTTGTGTCGGCACTGACACTGCCAATCTGCTCGTCTGATGACTTCGATCGGCCTGCCGCGTCAAAGTTACCGCCGGCTCATTTCCACCAAATTTGAACCGCTCCATCAAATATCATCTCCCATTTAATGTCCCATTAATAATTGAAGCCGACCGGACCATGATAATATTGTCGCACCAAAATCGGCGCCACGATTTTGTACCAGCTTGCAAAAGCAACCAGATTTGGCCGTACGATGGTTTGCGAAGGGTATGTTGTTGGGCGCAGATGTAGGCGCCTTTCCTGCTCTACGTTACTTCTGCGGCAGTTGGCCGGAAGAATTTTATGAATCGTCCCCTGCTGCTCTGCTTTATCTCTCATCTCTGCTCTTCTGGTTCCAAACCCTAACCTCAGTGGCGATTATCCATTCTCCAGGTGCAATTTGGCGATTTTTTTTTTTGAGAAAGAAAACACGCGGCTGCGGTTTCGGCTGACGCAGCATTTTCTGTGATTCTTCGGGTTCCTGTTATGTACTCTGCTGGATCGAGGCATTGGGGCGAGTTTCCGATTTTAAAGTTGCTATTTACCCTTTCAACTTCTTTCCTATCTACGGATTGGTGTGGATCCATTTGATTCGACTTGGTTTCTTTCTTGGTGTTTGGAATTGGATTCGATTTCTGGAATTGGTTAATATCTCAGATTTTTTGGATTTTGAGCGGAACTTCGGTGCATTTCCCCCTTCTTTCCAGGTGAAAAGAAGTAGCTTGAACCTTTATTCCTTTTGAAATTGCTACTTTTTTTCTTCGAGAAAATGGTTTAGTAGAAGTTTTGTCCGATACGTTAGTGTAATGGAATTCATTCCATCTGACCTTTTGATCTAGTCTCTGGTAAATGCTATGATTTCTGTCTCTACAACGTCAATTGATCCATGCTTTCATAGTAATGCACGAATTTTTTTATAAAATTATTGTTGATGTATATTACAAATATTACTGTAAGCTTGCTAGAAAAAAGTTACATTTTTTTTATACAAAACTATGTAATTAATGCTAAAATATGATTTTCAAATATATTTTCCCTCTTTTATTGTAGTTTTTCCATAGAATATCTGAAACTAAATGCATGCCTTCTCTTCTTAATCTTTGTGAAAGATGAAAAACTTGATAATGCATGCCTTCTCTTCTTAATCTTTGTGAAAAGATGAAAAACTTGATAATTTTGAATTGAAGTTTATCAGTGGATACAATCAGATGAAGCTCAAATTCTAGTTCTATCGCTTTCACATTGGTTGGCACAATACAATCATCACGATTTCCATCAATAATTTTCTAAACTGGGGACCTAAAAATTAAGCAATCTTATTTTGTAATTTCTTCCCATTGTTTCACATCAACCAGCTTGTTTCAACCTGAAACGGTGGGTTACATTTAGTATTGAAGTCCCACCACAAGGCCCGCTTCTTGCATTTGCTATCTTCTCTCATAGCTGTCTGTCCTTGACTAACAAGTTGCAGTCGCAATCCATGTGGGTTACTGATTTTTCAGTGGGGGTCCATTTACCTGACAACTTGTGTAAACCGGTTTCTAATTATTTTGGATTGGATTGGATGGTCTACTCACTCATATCATTCTTGTTCCCTTAGCCAGTCCTTTTACGTGCAACTGGACAAAGCTTGTCCTGTGCACTAACGATGTAATGAGATCTTATGATTGAAGGAATTATACAAGTTGGAAGTCTACGTTGTAAATGCAAGCACATACATCCCTCTTTTGTATGATCATGTAATTATCATATTCTCGTAAAGGCCATTTAGAAGTTGGATTAGTGTTTGTTTCTTATATTCCATGGTTTATAAATATTTTTTTTTTTGCCCTTTTCAGATGGAGGCTGAATTCTGCGCAAGTCATACACCTTGTTCATCTCAGGAAGAAAGTGGAGAAGAACTCTCAGTGCTTCCTAGACACACTAAAGTCATCATTACTGGTAACAATAGGACAAAGTCAGTTTTGGTTGGGCTGCAAGGAGTCGTCAAGAAGGCTGTTGGACTTGGTGGTTGGCATTGGCTGGTAACACCCTTCAGCTAGGCTGTGTAAAATTATTGTGTATCTGTGGAAGAATTTTCTATTTCTGTGCATCAAATTTGTTTTTAGCTGAATCTGACACTTAATATGGTAAGTTGGAAAACTCAGCTAGGCTACAACTGATTCAACTTGTCTCTCTTCTTTGAAATCTGTTGTAGAGAATTGCATTCCCCATTTTGTTATTGTTTGTACTTCCCTTTGAAAGGCATTTAGAATCTTCAGAAAAATGCTTGTCAGATTGGTAACGAGTACGATTATCATTCTTTGACATGAGTGATCCACACTGAAAATCTCATCAAACAGGTGTTATTCTATTTGTACCTTGTAAAAATTTCTGTTTTATCTATATAGATAAGCAATCTAGAATTCATTCTGCAATATTTGTTGAATATTCTTGATATAATGATTTTTATGCATGATGTTTAGCAATGTTTATAGATTTTTATGAGTGCCAGCGGATTGTAGTCCATGAAGGGCTTCAACAATCACTGACGATAAGATTAGTCATTTTGTCATATAAGATGCATGATTTATAGAACTTAAAATTGCAGATTACTTGGTTGGATTCATTTATATCATTATTTCTTAAATATCAACCTTACATTAATGAACATGAGGCAAAAAGCAATTGAATTTACAAACAGGTCCTGAAGAATGGGGTGGAAGTAAAGCTTCAGAGAAATGCTTTGAGTGTTCTAGAAACCCCAACTGGAGATGAGGATGAAGATGAAATCGTCTATGGTACTTTCTACAGCACCTCTGTTTGCGGTAATTTTTTTTCTTGCTTACAAACAGTCCAGATAAAAATTGAAATCTGATTCATACTAGTATTCATCAGTATGCTCATGAACTATTATTTGTTCACAGCTGGTTCAGAATTCTACAGGTCACGAAAGACAGGGGTTCCACATACCAAGTCATTGATATCTTGTGGAGAATTTAATGGCCGGAGTACCTATGATAACACACAATCCAATGGATTTAAGACTCAAACAGTAAGTTATATTTTTAGCTGTACGTTGCACTTTCAATGACTGTTCTACTTGTAGGGCAACATTAATAAGCACGAAGTTATCTCACTGGAAAAAATAAGAAATAGGATTCATGCTCATGCATATATGATCTGGTAAGCACATATTATCGTATTTGAAACTTATGCTTACACTTTGTAGATCATTAACAGAGAGTAAATTTGTCAAGACTTGGAACAACTACCTTGTGGAGATACTGGAGGCACTTCGATCTGGTAAGTCCGCGTTAATAATTTCCTGCTCAAAGAATTTCTGACAGATATTTGAAAACCCAAACAAGTTTCAAAATGGTGCAGGTGAGTGGTAACCCAAACCCAACAAAGGAACAAATGGTTCATGAAGTGCAGTGCCATTTCCTCTCTCAGGTACTCATCAGTCTGCCCTAGTGTGATCGGTGTGCCCTTAGGTGTGGTTTAAATTTTGACGTCTCTAAACTGTTATCCTATGGATTTACATAACGACCCATTTGCAAGAAGCAACTGGACGAGAAGCAGGTCATTGAGGGCTTTATTCATGCTGCAAAAAGGTTGAAGAGACTCCATTCCTAAGAATAGAGTGATTGCAAATCAATGCGGCCTCCCGTGGACGCAAAAAGAGTCAAGGAAGACTCTACTCTGTATTGTATGCTTTTTGAGCTTAACATTTTGGAATCAAAATCCGAACTATATCAAAGAAGATGGAAGGGGATTGAATGGGGAATAATTAATGTTTTATATCGGACTTTCGAGGATTGAATTTGTGGTTTTCTCCTGTTCGATGCTCAATTAAACCTAATTGATGAATCTAGTGAACAACGTGATGATTCCCATGGTTTATATTTTATCTACTAAATCATTTGGGATGATTGATATTATTATTTGCTTTGATATTGAGCAACATGATGTATTTTTTTTAGCATTGTGTATATTTATTTTTAATTGATATTAAATATTCAGTTTAATAAATTTTAGGTTGATGGTGAAAATTTTTAACTAACATCAAAATTAATTAAGAAAAATTGATAATGAATGATTTATCAATTTAATATTTACGGATTATTAAAAAATATTTATTAATTCATTGAACATGAGATTATTTCTAGAAAATTAAGGAACACTCAGTATATATTTGGTAATGAGAATGATAATAGATTTTGATTGAGGAGTTTATGAGTTTAATGATAACTTAGTGGGGGTCAAATTATAAAATCAAAAATATCATATTTATATTTTAATTTTGATTTTTATATATCAAGTATCATAAATAAAAATAAAATTTTATTCTCACCTTTTAAATTCGGTTACCAAACGCCCAAAAAAAAACTGATGAACCAGGCAGCAGACAAATTGAACCTGGGATGACCGGTTCGGTCCCACGAAAGTTTTTCACCGGTCACCAGGTAAATCGGGAAGCTCTCGCGGTGCCAGTGTAGAAGCCCAGCGGTCTAGGGTTCGCATCTCATTTGGAGGAAAAATTTCTATAAAATACACAGTAGTTGGGGATCGAACCGCGAATGTCTAAATTAACAACTAGTGACCTTACTGCTGTACCATAACCCCGAGAGCCTTATGATGCATGAACCCCAAGAAAGTATTCTGCTTAGGCGAGCATCGCATCGCGTACATTTGAGCTGTATATCTAGCAACGGCTGCAACGATGCGAAAGAGTATTATAAAAGAAATATTAAATTATTTTATAATCAATTATGGCCTCTTATGACGTCATCTATTTGTTTTTTAAAATAATAATAATAAAAGGGCACCTAAACAAGCAAATGGTAAAAAAAAATGCCATTTAAAAACAATAATCAAAACGACCTCCCTAACCTATTTTACATAAAAATATTTTTTTATTCTAGTGCTATTGTAATATTAACCCGGTGTAAATATTCTGGATTAGATGAGATTAATCAAGTGAAATTAGATCCTACCTAGTTTGATCATTATATTTAAGCGTGTAAAAGCTTAAGAGTATAAAAAATTAAACGAAATATGTAGCAATCGAGAAAGAAGTCACGGAGAATGAAGTCGACGGGTTCAATACATTCGAGGGATGCAGAGGGTGTGGAAGAGTATACCGGTGGACGAGAAGGGTGTGCGTGACGACGTCCAAGGGATGAAAAGTTGGGGAGGAAGCCCGTTTAAGGAAAAGACCGAAGTTAAATTCGGATGAACTAAACTCTAGATAGTCTGAGATTACCGAAGTGGACGAAGACGAAAAAAGTTAATACATGAGTTGATTTTGATAAGTTGCTCTTGAGGCACGAAGGCGCTCTCAAAGGGACTGAGGGCGACTCCCATAAAAAGACGCGAAGATACCCTGGGTTGGAACCAGGACACCCTCCAAATAGGATAAAGTAATCATTTGCGTGAATAAAATTCTATCCACTTAGAGACATCCTGGATGACTTTGAAGACATTATAAGTGTCACATCAATAAACGATAACTTCAACTATTCGATTATAAATAACTCCCAGAACTAGGCTTATATAATAATAATTTGTATTTAATTTTCTAATTCTATTTTGTGCTTTCAATGAGCATAAAAAACTTCTCCGTCTTCATTAAAAGAATTTGATAGTAGAATTTTTAACGTCTTGAATTAACAATCACCCAGATTATAAATTAAGTAAAATTTAAAATATTTTTTTCTTTAGTTGTTGATATTGTTTACATATCCTAAATTAACTTTTATTTTTATTAAGAATATGTAAAAGATATAATTTGAATTTGGTAGGATATTCACTCTCTTTAATCGATCTGTACCAGATCTACACCAAATACTTATTTCCATGCTCTTTTGATGTTACAGTGGCAATTATTAAGTAATTGTATAGCTTATATAAGTAACTAAGGACTACGAATAGACCTTAAAAATTAATTATTTCATTTTTATTAAAAATTATTATACATATAATATTATCATATTAAAATATTCATTATCAATTTCATCAAAATTATTTACATCGAAATTATTTTAAAATAATTATAACAATTTGTTAGATAATTGTTACAATATTGTATTAACTATTATAATATTATAACAGCAATCATAATAATTATTACATAATTATAATAACTAATAAATACCTGCTACAAATTACAAAGATACGAATTTGATCTCCTACGGATCGATCCCTACGGATGCGTGCGTGACAACGGCTGATCGGTCATGGTGACCGATCATGCAGTTGTGACCGATCAAGCAACTGCTTGATCGGTCACCATGACCGATCAGCAATTGCCTGATCGATCACGTACGTCGACGGGTTTACCGCTACCCCTAGATTCACCGCGCCGACGGGTTCATCGCTACCCCCTAGGGTTCATCGCACCCCCTAGGGTTATAGTTTTGTTCAGGGCCGGCGGTCGAAGGCTGCCGATGATGTCCGATTGACACAGGAGCGCATCGCCATGCGTGACCGATCAGAGAAGTCTCTAATCGGTCACGTAGTGCGGTCCGCACCCCGCGGTCCACTGGAGATCCCGTGGCGGATATATGGACTGAAGAAGTTGGGTGGCCAGATATAGTGAGTTTGAACGACTGTCTTTTCGGAGCTCCCGAGACCCTCTCGGGAAGGGGATCCTCGGGGCCCACCGCGGTAAACACGCCCCGAAGATCAGATCAGAAAATCCCTCCCGGGATCACTTCGGGAAGTTGGGACGCGAGACCACCTCAGGGAAGCGGAGTGCTTGGGATCCCCGGGCCAGGAGATTCCGAGATCACCTCAGGGGAGCGGAGCCCAAGAAGCATTCGGCCTCAAGTAACGGTCCCCCTTTTCTCGGATTTGCGGATAACCATCTCCACTATCGCGGAGTCATCATGACCCCCTGAATGTCACAACGGGTCGAAATTAATGACAGCGTGGACCGTTTCAAAGATTATCCGATAACCGACAAACGAGGGGATGTAACATAGATCATGGAGACGTACGAAGGCAGCCGCTGCAGGTATAAAAGGTACTCCAACCCCTCTAGTAAGGGTGTTATGCATTCTCTACTACTCACATATTATCTTGCCTTCTTTTTATCTTCTCCATCGAGGCACTGACTTGAGCGTCAGAGTGGGCTCCGCCGGATAACCTCCGGTGTGTTATCCTAACGCTCGTGTTAATCTCGCAGGGTGTGGAGGTCCTCCTCTAGTGTCAGCATCCGCATGGGTTGAACCCTGGTGACTAGGTCGTCGATGTCGATTCCTTCCGAAACAAGTTTGGCGTCGTCTGGGGAAATTAGCAGTAAAGCACCAGAAGGAGCACCGATGGCAGAGCCGACGGGACAACCCATTGTCCTGACAAAAGAGGAACTGGATCGTTTGGTGGTCAACCCCGTCAAAGAGGCGCTTGAACAACACCAAATCGAGCATGTCACCTCACAGCGAGGTGTTCCTATGCGGGAGGAGATCCCCAGAGTCTCCATTTCGCACATTCAACCGCGAAGATCCGTCACGCCACCGGGGTGACGCGCCGGTGTAGCCCTGGGGTCTCGGCGAGACTCCCCCGGAGATGCTGAGAAGACCAACTCGGTAGCCTCTAGCACACTGAGACATGAAGAGGGGCAGGGGAAGAGAGAGGAACCTAAGTCCTCCCCTAAGGCTCCCTCCACTCCCTTCTCGTCGGAGATTGTGGATGACCCCATGTCGAAGCAGTTTCGTGGACCGCCGAATACGACGGGAAAGCAGATCCGGAGGATCATGTCTGCAAGTTTGAAAATGCGGCGCTCCTCCACTAGTACACCGATGGAGTAAAATGCCGGATGTTCTTGAATACTCTATCCGGAGCGGCCCAACGATGGTTCCAAAGGCTGCCCCCGGGTTCTATCGACTCCTTCATGGAGTTCAGGACTGCCTTCCTCTACCACTTTGCCAGCAGCCATCGCTATCAGAAGACGACGTTAAACTTGTTTGCTCTCAAACGAAAGCCGAAGGAACCGCTCAAGGAGTACATCCAGCGGTTCAATCGGGTGGTACATGATGTGCCAACAGCGACGTCAGAGATCCTCGTCAGTGCCTGCACTCAGGGGCTTGCGGAAGGGGATTTCTTCAGACCTCTGCCGAAGAAGCCACCCACCAGTTTTGACGACTTGCTAGGGCGCTCTGTCAAACACGTCAATGTGGTGGAGGTGCAGTTCGCCCGTCGTAAGGAACCAGCCGGAGTCCCCCCTTAGGTTGTTACCTGGTCCGAGAGGAGGGAACCCCCGACCCCGACCCGAGGAAAAGACCTTCACCTAGGGAAGGACCAGTGGGCTGGTAGGCGAAAGCTGGTCGAGACAGTGGTCAATGAGCAGCCGGAGCCACTGATGAAGTATTGCGGTTTCCATGGCAGTATGACATACTCCATCGAGGAATGCCATGCCTTGAAGAAAAAAATTGAGTGAAGAGGCAGACCCCAAACCTCGGAAGAAGTGGAAGAAGATGGGGTATCGCCGAAATTCCCCTCGGCGAAGCTTTTCTCCCAGACGGAGGCAGTCGGGAGAGAACGAGACCCGACACCGGTCCCGATCTCCGTCTAGGGGAAGGAGCCGGGGGCCACACCCCGCGAATCTCCCTCCTTGGAAAGAGACCCCCGGAAGGGCAAGGCCCCTACATGCGGCCCGCCCTCTGGACATATGGGAGTTATCTCTGGAGGACCCACTGGGGGAGATTCCCATCGGGCCAGGAAATCCAACACCGACGTCTGGAGAACTATGCAATTGGGACGAGCCGGAGCTAGGATCGTGGCCCTACGATCTCGTTCGACCCCGAAGACATGGAAGAGGTGGAAGCTCCCCATGAAGACGCCTTGGTGATCCTTGCCCGCATCGCCAATTATGAGGTCAAGCACATCTTCGTTGATACAGGAAGTTCCGTGAACATCTTGTATAAGGCGGCGCTCGACCAAATACAGATCGACGAGGATGAACTACTGTCGGTCTCGACCCCGCTGTTCAGCTTCACCTGGTATCGAGTACAACCGATAGGGCAAATCACCTTATCGCTATCATTGGGTAGCGACGTACTCGAGAGGACCAGGAGGACACCCTTCTTGATCGTGGACGCTCCCTCATCCTACAACGCTATTTTGGGCCGCCCGACGCTCAGTATCTTCTAGGCGGTGGTCTCTGTCTACCACCAGAAGATAAAATTCCCGATTGGCGACCGAGTGGCTGAAGTCAAAGGGGACCAGCTGGTGTCTCGGCGATGCTACAGTGGGGAAGTCAGAGCGGAGTCCCGGAAGAACCCGAGGGCGTAGGACGACTAACCGGAGGAGGCGACCATGCACAGAAGGACAGGAACGGAAGGCTCACAAAGCTAGGGCAGGCCAGCTGCCTCCAGTCTGGTCACCCCCGGTAAGATGTGTGTCACATACTGTGTACTTGTCTATGTGTTCTTGCTACCTTGCAGTGAATTCATGAAATAAAGAAACATACCCTCGCACAAGTACCAGTTTGTCAAACAAAACCCTAATACCTCGTGGTTCTACGGATGCCTGGGGCACTTAGGCTTGGTATGGGTGCTATGGACTCCCAACCAAGAGTCGCGGTGCTACGGATGCCCGGGGTACTTAGGCTTGGTCTGGGTGCTACGGACTCTCAACCAAGAATTAAAATCCTAATACCTCGCGGTGCTACGGATGCCTGGGGTACTTAGTCTTGGTCTGGGTGCTATGGACTCCCAACCAAGAATCAAAACCCTAATACCTCACGGTGCTACGGATGCCCGGGGTACTTTGGCTTGGTCTGGGTGTTACGGACTCCCAATAAAGAATCAAAACCCTAATACCTCGCGGTGCTACGGATGTGCGGGGTACTTAGGCTTGGTCTGGGTGCTACGGACTCCCAATAAAGAATCAAAACCCTAATACCTCGCGGTACTACAGATGCCCGGGGTACTTAGGCTTGGTTTGGGTGCTACGACTCCAACCAAGAATCAAAACCCTAATACTCGCGATGTGTGGAGGCCCGGGGTACTTAGGCTTGGTCTGGGTGCTACGAACTCCCAACCAAGAATCAAAACCCTAATACCTCATGTGCTCAGATGCCCGGGTACTTAGGCTTGGTCTGGGTGCTACGGACTCCCAACCAAGAATCAAAACCCTAATACCTCGGTGCTGCGATGCCGGGTACTTAGGCTGGTTGGTGCTACGACTCCAACAAGAATCAAAACCCTAATACCTCGCGGTGCTACAGATGCCCGGGGTACTTAGGCTTGGCCTAGGTGTTACAGACACCCAACCAAGAATCAAAACCCTAATACCTCACGGTGCTACGGATGCCTGGGGTACTTAGGCTTGGCCTGAGTGTAACAGACAGCCAACCAAGAACCAAAACCCTAAGGCCTCGCGATGTTGCGGATGCCCGGAGTACTCAGGCTTGGTCTGGGCTGAGTGCGCCCGATACCCGACCAAGATCTATGCAACCCCTACTTGGGAACTAGAGGAGGCTCGAGGACAGGAGTTTAATACACACAACCTACTTGGCATGAAACAAGCATCCTCGGGCATAATAGAACTAGCAGAATATCTGGTTATTGCTCGAAGCGCTTACACAACGGAGATAACAAGTGTTTTCCTTCATCTTTGTGGAAAATACATTGACAATGACATCTCAAAAGGAATACAAAGAATAGGGGATACAATCAAGGGATCCAGTAGAGGAGATCGCTCCTGTGCCCGGATTCTTCCCTATCGCTTCAGCATCGCCGCAGGATCACGTAGCCCGGAACAAAGAGGAAGAGAAGGGGGAGCAGCAGCTACAACTCCTCAGATGACACACTACTCCCGACCCGCCTGGTGTCCGATGCCCAAAACACGGGGAAACGGGCGATCAGGCGGAGGAGAGCAACCGAGGAGGGGCAGAAGATGAACCATCAGGAGATGCTCTCGGGTGAAACAAATGATGTCATCTCTGCCATGCTCCCCGGCGAAGCATGTAAGGTCTTTTCCGGACTCTCCGGTGAAACATGTGGTTCCATCTCCGCCGGGCTCTCCCGGAAAAGATGCAACCTCATCTCTGCTATGCTCCCCAGGGACGTCGGAAACCCCTGGTAGGAGGGGGGACGATGGAGGATGTACCAGAAGGTGGTACACTTCATAGGGGACTCTGGGAGCGCCCGACTTAGCCTGAACAGATGGGACTTCGGACCCCGTTGGGCGGTGAACCTCCTCCCTTGCCGGGTTCCCCTCCAGGCTGCAACCTCTTTCTCCTTTCCGGTCCATGAGAAGGGGAAGGAGAGATGGAGGGGAACGAACGCGTTGGCCTCCCACCTTTATAGAGGGGATTGCCCATCCGCATTTAATGCAGGTACGACGTAGAAGCAGTGATGGACGCCAATCCTGAAGAGTCGCGTCGATTGTATGCCTCTGTGGCGCCTGGGAATTCGCAACCCTTTATGGGTCAATTCAATGGATTGCTTGGGGACCGGAGACGATGGTTCGGAGACCGCAAACACTCCCTAGAGAAAGGAGTCGACACGGTCCCGCAGAAGAGTAGCCGCAGGCTTGGTAGTTAGGCTTGCGGGGTTAGCCTGGGGGGATCCGCACCCAGAATCAGACCCGAAAACCCTCTGAAGACGCCTGACTTCATAGGAGGTGCTGGGTCCCTAGGACCAACCCAGGGGGATGCAGGGGACGAGCAGTGGCTCCCTGGCTCCCTTACCCAGGGGCGGAGAGGGAATGCCTATCCTCCAAAGAAGTTGATCTGCTGTCTTGCCCCTGTAGTCAAGGAAAAATACCGATCCTTCTACTCTCTGAGCCCTCGAGACAAAGACGAATGATACAGGGAACCAAACGCAAAAGCATGCACAGGACAATAAGGCAAAGAGATATTGTCATTATAATCAGAATGGTACATCGGGGCCAAGCTCCCGGGTAACAAATGATCCTACAACTCTTTGTCCTCGGGAGGGAGCTCTTCCCAAACTCGGTCGATGCTCATGAAGCCCAGGTCAGCATCCGGAGGCAAAGTTGGGCCTTCTTCAGCTGGTCGATGGCCCCGTGGAAGCCTTGCTTCAAGCGCTTCATTACCTGGCCGGCAATGATGTCGCCAAACTCATCCGACTCCAGGTACTTAGCCTTGAAGTCTGCCTCGCCTCTTTCATGCGAGAAGCCTCAGCAGCCCGAAAGTTGTGCGCGTCGGCCTCAGCAGCCTCCTTGGCACGCTTTAGCTGCTCCATCTCTGCAGCCATTTTGTCTTGGTCTGCCAGAGCTTCCTTGAGCCTGTCCGAGATGGCACACACTTCCGACCGTGCCTGGGCCAGATCTTCCTCGAAGTCAGACAGGCGATCAGCCGCCATCAGGAGGTCGGACTCCTTCTGGGCAAGCTGACACGCTTGGTCTTTGACACGTTCGTTTGACCTCCCGGCCAAGGCCTCCAGAAGGCGGATATCGCCCAACAACCTCTTCTCCTTCGCTTGAAGCTGGTCCGCTCCCGAGTCACCCGGAGCAGGTCGTTGGTGATGGCCACCGCCTTCTCGAACGCCAAACATTCCGGTGCCTGGAACTCTGAAGAGAGGACTCCATGGCCAGCAAGGTGTCCAGCTGATGCTCCACCTTCGCGCGGAGAGCTCTGCTGACCCCCGCTTGCATAAGTCCCGCTCTATGCTCGTGGTCAGCTGCGACCTTTGCTCTCAGGGCCCGGCGGGTCAAGGCTTCAATCTGGGGCCAGGCGTACAAGCCACGGTCGGCTGTCAGGCAGTCTTCAGCCGCCTATCATTGCACCAAGGAATTATAGAACATACAAGAAAACATCCTATGTACCGGGAACACACACACCTTTCAGAAGGGACTCACGGAGAGTGGTGAGAGGCCCCGCAGAGACTCACACGGCTGCTCCCCCTTGAGACCTCGAGGTGTCAGCTCGACTCTCAGAAGGCAACGAGCCCCTATGCGGAGGAAGTAGCTGGACAGCAGGAGCTCCGGGTGGCAGTGTAGAAGGGCCGGAATCACCCTCCTCAGAGCTGGAAGTCCCCTCGGAAGAAAGGCCCTCGGCAGGAACCTCCTTCAACTGCACTGGGGGGAAAGATTGCATGGAAGCCTCCAATGCCGCATCTAGCCTCTTTTGAAGGTGGTCAAGTTGCATTCGGTATTGGGTGGGCAATACTTTCTTACCCTTAGGGGCCTCGGCAGGGTCAACTGAAGAAGAGCCGGAGGCCTGGACACCTGCCTCCAGAACAGCAGCCGACGGAACGGGTGGAGATAGGGGAATGGATTCCCCACCATCGGAAGGTGAAACATCCTCCTCAGGACAGAGGGAAGGGTGCTGGTGCCACTGGAGCACAGTCTTTTCCATCTCGGACCCGAGCCTTCCGAAACCCGCCTCTTCTGCCGACCAGAGAATTGGGATGTTGAGGGGGTAGTAGGAGGTGAGGACTCCTCGGTGACCCCCTCCGGATGGACAACAGCCGGGGGCGAGTCACCCTCTGAAGGGATGCCCACCCAAGGGTCAACCGACGAATCGAAGTCCCCTGGTTCGCAAATGGCGGAGGCGCAGCAGTAGCCTCTGCCTGTCTGGCGAGGCAGGCCCACGGGACGATTCGGCAGTCCCCTCCGAGGACTCGGTTGGCGCAGAGGGTGCATCAGGAGCGGCAAGGGGAGGAGCCAGCGCCTCCTTGTTGGCCTCCTCCCACTTGATAAGTGGTGCATTGCCCTCGGAAACATGAGTTCCTCTGCAATAGTCAGGCAAAGGGATATCAATTAGAACTACTAAGCATTGATGAAAAGGATGAACGTACCAAGGCTGGGGATGATCTGGGTCACTTTAGAGCTAAGGTTCGCTCGGTACATGAGCTCCTCACTCTGCACCAAACCCGGACCGTTGAACTCCATGCCAGAGAGTATATTCCTGGCGCGCTGGAAGACTGGACTCTGGAGGAAATCCCCTAGGGAGGGAGGAGTCAGCAGATCCTCCGTCCAACGGAGAGGACTGAAGGGATGCGTTGGCACTTGGATGAGGAAGAATACGTCTTCTCTTTCTACCCTTTGTGTGAGGAAGGGAATCCCCCTAGGAATCTATGGTTGGGACGTGCGGAAAAGCTGAAAACCCTGCACGAGCCGATCGGAACGAAGAATAAATGGAAAATGCGAGGGGTTAGAGGGATGTCGAAGAGCTTGAAGATAATGTACGCCCCACCCATTTGAGCAAAGGCGTTGGGAGCCATCTGGTGGAGGGGGATATCAAAATAGGAGATTACATTCATGAAAAAAATACGGAATGGGGAAGCGGAGCCCCGACTCTACTTGCCCAAAAAAAGGTAAAGAAGCCTACGGGAGGTTCCACTAGTGTTTGGTCTACTTTAGGGATCACCACCGCCATCTCGGCCGGAATACCGTAGGTCTCAATGGCCGCCTGCAGAGCCTTCGGCCTCACTTTCGAAGAGGCGGACTCATACCACTCCGCCCGATAACCTTCAATGGTTCCTAAGGGAAAAGATGAGAAGGAGACAGAAGACTAATGTTAAAAAGAATCCTTAGAGAAGAAGACGAAGACGAGGTGCACGAAGCCAGAAGGTGGCTGAACGTCTTCGCCTCCCCTTCTTATATGGAGGTAGCCGCTCGCATGTGTGCAATGGGGGCAAGGCACGTGGAAGGCAAGGAACAACCACATAGGGGCAGCACCAGGGAACAGTCGTTTGACGTGAGCCGGCTACAGCTGCGCACGTCAGTAAGAGGTCGCGAAGAGAGCAGTTGGGGCACGTGGCGACGGAGCATTCGTGAAGGGACTTTGTCACCATCAAAGAGCATCATGCACCTTTATGAAGGATGGACAGATATCATTGCAGTACCTCGAAAGCCATAGAAGCCTTTTGGGAAAGATAAAACTAAAAAGGGATTGCCTCAGAACCCGAGGCAAATTCTATAATCCTAGGACCCAGTATAACTGCCAAGGGAGCAGCAATGGGTGCAAGGACCCACTGGAACACAACATCTTCATCACCACACTAGTCCGATCAGTCAACAACACTTCCTTCGATCAAACTTGAAGGGAGGGATTTATGATGGGATTGAATATCCCGTGGCGGACACGTGGGCTGAAGAAGCTGGGTAGCCAGATGTAGCGAGTCTGAGCAACTCTCTTTTCGAAGATCCCAGGACCCTCTTGGGAAGGGGATCCCCGGGCCCCCCTCGTGGTAAACGTGCCTCGGATATCAGATCATAAAACCCCTCCCGGGATCACCTCGGGAAGCCGGGCCCCGAGACCACCTCGGGAAAGCGGAGTGCCAGGGACCCCCCAGGCCAGGAGACCCCGAGATCACCTCGGGGGAGCGGAGCCCAAGAAGCATTCGGCCTCAAGTAACGACCCCCCTTTTCTCGGATCTGTGGATAACCATCCCCACTATCGCGGAGTCATCATGACCCCTGAATGTCGCAACGGGTCGAAATTAATGACGGCGTGGACCGTTTAAAAAATTATCTGGTAACTGACTGATAGATCGATTGTGTTTGCTAGAGGGGGGTGAATAGTAATTTTCGAACCCCTTCTTTCTTACACGGTTAGTTGCACAGCGAAATATACAATAAAAATAATAAATAATACTAACCAATGCTAACAATGAAGATTTACTTGGTATCCACCCCGGACGGGTGACTAATCCAAGAATCTGTCGGTGGATCAATCCCCGCATAACCTCCGGCTAGCTCTCGTCGCTCTTTATGGGTGGAGAAACCTCGCCACAATCCCAAGCAAACCTCTGAGCACAAAGACTACTATCTTGCCTTTAACCAAGACAAGATTCATCAAGAATCTTAGCCACCACGAAGCCCTCTTTAAATAGGACTCGGGCTGAAACCCTTGCCACCTGGTGCCACTGAAATTCGACCGTTGCAACCCTAACGTTCGAATTTTCAGCCAACTCACCAGCCACCTACAAGTCGACTGCCCCCAGGGCAGTCGACTGGTCCCAGGCCAGAACCCTTCTGTGAGTTTTATCAGTCAACTGCCCTACTCACCCACCTAGGATTATCCTTCCCGAGTACAATTCACTCCGCACTCGAACCCTAGGATTTCCCGAGTACAATCACACAGCACTCGAACCCTCACGACTCGACTGACTCCTCATCCGCAGCCTCGACTATTGCCTTCGCGCCCTCTTCATCTTCGGCTCTGATGTGTGGAACTCATGTATAGTTTTGGGGCATGAAATATATATGCATTTCATCTTGTTTTTATCTTATTAGAGGCATATTTGATAGTTTTTACTTGGTTTAACATATTTTGGGCGAAGATACTGCTGTGTGTTGGATTTTGATGACAGGATACACAAAACCAGTCGAACCACTCAGCACGTGAAGACACGCCCGTGTCTTGATTAAGCACGGCCGTGGCACATGAAGAGCACGCCCGTGCCAGTTAAGCACGGGCAAGGCATGCTACTGAAGAATGAGAAGCAGCAGAGAACACGTCCGGGACGTGTCGATCAGCACGGGCGTGCCGCTGAGATTCTATAAAAAGGGAGAAGACCTAAAGACTGAGGGAGGCGGCGGAAATCAGAGAAAAACTTGCTTTTGTCGAGACTTGGAGGGGAAAGCAACATCAAGGAGGATTTGTAATGTCTATTTCCCATCTATTTGTCAAATTCTCCGGATTTATGGAGTAGTCGTGTAAATCTTAGGAGGAGGGAGTAGCCCTAACTATTTTCATGATTTGTTATTAACTCTGTTTGCTCGACTACGCATATCCTTGTTGGTTGAATTGATTGTTGAATGATGCTTTTATTTGTTTCTACGAAAATGGTAATTGTTTAGATAGGCTTTGCAGGATTCATGTGATAGGATCCAAAGCAATTAAGAGTCATCTACATACGTATGCCATAGGACTAGAGATGAATTAAAGTAGATACATTGGCGTGATCTTCAAAAGAGGCCGTCGATAAATTAGGAATCAGCTTACGAATCTGGTAGACGTTTAGATAGGTCTGCGGGAATCCAGTGACAGGATTTCAAAGCATAAAAAGATCATCTATTTCGGAAACCTTGATAGGTAAAGTTGCCTTCGAAGAAAAGAAACCGACTTGGGTATAAGCAGTCGTCAACGGAGAACTGTCATGATAATAGTTAGCGTGGTGAAACCGTAATCCTAAGATTGTCTTTTATCTCTCAATACTTTCGCTGATTTTCGATCGTTTGAATTGTTTGATTTAGAGAAAATTTATCATTAGAACCTTCATCTGGATAATTAAAACTCGTAAAATTCTAGTACTTGTCCTAGTCCCTGTGGGATCGATACTTTATTACTTGACGACAAACCGTGCACTTGCGGAATATAACCAATCAAGTTTTTGGCGCCGTTGCCGGGGACTGCGTCAATATTGGAATAGTGCAGTTTAATTAATCCAGATTTCTGCGTTGTCCTGTTTCAATTTTGCAATTTTGCTCTCTAACTTGCATTGGAAGTGTACCTTTCTCGTTGAATGCTTAGGTCAGATCGAGAGGGAGTACTTCTTGAAGCTGATCCTGAAATAGAACGAACCTTTCACACTCTGAGACGACTTCAAAAACAACGAGAGATGGCTGATCAAGAAGAGAACAATCAAGTAGAGAACAAGCCGTTGAGAGACTATGCTGCGCCAAGTGCTAGAGGCCTGAGATCAAGCATTAGAAGGCCTCCAATTGAAGCAAACAACTTTGAACTGAAGCCTGCTTTACTGTCTATGATCCAACAACATCAGTTCGGAGGAGCGCCTACGGAGGATCCAAATCTTCATCTGGAAGTGTTCCTGGAATTCTGTGAAACTCTCAAATTTAATGGAGCCTCTGCAGATGCGATAAGATTGCGACTCTTTCCTTTTTCCTTAAAGGACAGAGCAAGAGCTTGGTTACATTCGCTTCCATCGAACTGTATCACAACATGGGAGCAACTCGAGCAGAGATTTTTAGACAAGTACTTCCCACCGAGCAAGACCGCTTCACTCCGTAGCCAAATCACAAATTTTGTGCAAAAAGATGGAGAATCTCTTTTTGAAGCTTGGGATCGATTTAAGGGACTACTTCAGCAATGCCCACATCACGGACTGGAGCAATGGCTCGTAATCCATACTTTCTATAACGGAATTTCCTACTCCACTAAAGTCTCTTTAGACTCTGCTGCAGGTGGTGCGCTCATGAACAAAACCTTAGAGGAGGCGTTCGATATTATCGAAAGCGTGGCATTGAATCATCACCAATGGGCGCGAGAGAGAGAGAATCCTGTTCGATCGGCAGGTAAGTATGAGGTGAGCGCTTTAGACAGCCTTGCTGCAAAGGTTGATGCATTAACCTATAAATTTGAAAATTTTAATGTTAACGCTGTTTCTAATATCATCTGTGAGATTTGTGGAGTGACAGGACATTCGGCCATGAATTGCCAAGTAGGGGTCACGCAACCTACTGGAGCGCAGGTGGAACAAGTTGAAGCGATCAATAATTTTGTTCAAAGGCCAAACAACAACCCGTATTCAAACACCTACAATCCAGGATGGAGGAACCACCCAAATTTTTCTTACAGAAACAATCAAAATCAATCCGGGCAGAATAATTGTGGAGCATCTGGAGGATTTCAGCAAGAAAAGAAGTCTAACCTGGAACTTATGATGGAAAATTTCATTGCTAGCCAAACGAAACAAAATGATGACTTTCGACAACACATGGTGGAATCTAATCGGAAGCATTCTGAGACAGCCGAAGGAATCTCCCTATTATCAGGTAAGATAGATAATTTGGCAAATCATACTAAAATGTTGGAAAATCAACTTGCGCAGGTTGCCGATTCGTCTTCAAGAACACCGGGGAGATTTTCGGGGAGACCAGAAACAAATCCTGTGGAGCATTGTAACGCGATTACCTTGAGAAGTGGGAGGAGAGTAAATGAGCCTAAGGAAGACCCAAAGCTATTTCCTGCCAGTGAACAACACGCCCAGGACGTGCTGATTAACACGCCCGTGCCTATCACAAAACTTTGATAAAGCTTTTTGTGATTTGGGAGCTAGTGTAAATCTTATGCCATTTTCATTGTGTAAGAAATTAAACTTGGGTGAATTGAAAATTACAACACTAGCTTTGCAACTTGCTGATCGCTCTGTGAAGTATCCGCTAGGTGTATTGGAAAATGTACCTGTCACGGTTGGGAAATTTGTTGTTCCTGCAGACTTTGTTGTCCTAGAAGTGGATGAAGATCCATACATTCCTATTATATTGGGAAGACCTTTCTTGGCCACTGCAGGAGCAGTTATTGATGTTAAAAATCATAAGTTATCGTTAGCCGTGGGTGGCGAAAAAATTGAGTTTGATTTGTCTAAATCTATTAAACAACCCTTCCTGGAGAATGTGTGTTGCAGGATTGATGAAGTGCAGATGGTCGAGGAAGAAGAAGAACCATTTCTCAAATTCAGTGATACACTGGACACATACTTGGATGAAGAAGACGTTGGAAAGAGCAGGGATGATGGTGGACACGTAAACCTTGCGCGGCATATGACTGAAGAAGCGAGGTTAGAACAAAAATCACTGGAAAGTGAAAACCATGAATTACCGCAGGTAGAACTTAAACCCTCTTCCATCGACCCTCAGGTATGAATTTCTTGGTGATAATCCACATTCCCTGTGATTGTAAATGCAAGTTTAAATGAAGTGGATACTGAAAAGCTTCTCCGTGTGCTTAAAATGCATATTAAAACCATAGGGTATACCATTGAAGACATCAAAGGAATTAGCCCTTCGTTGTGCATGCATAGAATTCTACTCGAGAAAGATTTTAAACCTTCAGTTGAGAGACAAAGGAGGCTTAATCTTAATATGAAGGAGGTGGTTAAGAAGGAGGTTTTGAAATTACTGGATGCAGGAATAATTTATCCAATTTCTGATAGTGAATGGGTAAGTCCGGTTCATGTTGTGCCAAAGAAAGGTGGGATGACTGTAGTTAGAAATTCAAATAATGAGTTGATTCCCACTAGGACGGTTACTGGGTGGAGAATGTGTATTGACTACAGGAAATTGAACAAAGAAACCAGGAAAGATCACTTCCCACTCCCATTCATTGATCAAATGTTAGAAAGGTTGGCAAAACACTCTTATTTTTGTTATCTAGATGGATATTCTGGTTTTTATCAAATCCCCATACATCCAAATGACCAGGAAAAAACCACGTTTACATGTCCTTATGGTACTTTTGCCTATAGGAGAATGCCTTTTGGTCTTTGCAATGCACCGGCTACTTTTCAACGTGTATGATGGCTATTTTTTCTGATATGATTGAGAACATTATGGAAGTTTTTATGGATGATTTTTCAGTTTATGGTACTAACTTTGATAATTGCTTGTCCAACTTGGTTAATGTTTTGCAGAGATGCGAAGAGACAAATTTGGTTTTAAACTGGGAGAAATGCCATTTTATGGTGAGAGAGGGCATCGTGTTAGGACATTTGGTTTCAGAGCGAGGAATTGAAGTAGACACGGCAAAGGTGGAAGTGATTGAAAATCTGCCTCCACGACAAATGTTAAGGGAGTGCGAGCTTTTTTAGGACATGCAGG
>JAGFNQ010004933.1:393309-448638 GCA_024364735.1 Boesenbergia rotunda
GGAAAGGTTTCAAGGAAAAAAAATGCCCTAATTTATGATCAAAAACAAATACATCAAAAATCGCCCCGACAAAACCTAGGAGGAAACCCAGAAGGAAGCTAGGGATTCCAAAACAATTATCGTACGCCAAAAATCGTAAGAGAATCCAGGCTTACGATGACAAAATAGGCCGCTACAATGAGGAACCCGGAAGGCCCGAAGGCTCTCCAAGACAAAACCCCGAGTAGGAAAGCCGATCCCATGCCGGGAATCGTAAGGCCCGACAACAGAATGGGGGAGCCGACGGCGAATATCAGGAGGTTGCTGGCGGCCGCCGACTTCCAGGTGGGCGGAGAAGCCCGGATGAGATGGAGGAGGGAGTCCTGGAGCGGCGCCAGCTCTGGGAACAAGGCCGCCTTCGGAGACGAATGGGGCGTTCGGCGGACCGTCGATCTCGGAACGTGGACTAGGAATTGGGGAACGGCGTAGTGGCGGAGGAGCGGCCGGAGAAAAGGCGAGAACGGCGGAGACGAACTAGCGCACGCCATTTCGGAAGCGGGGAGCCGAGCAAGAGAGAACTGCAGTTCACTTTTCAGTTACACAGTAGATATTTTATCCAGCAAAAATGATTAATTAAAAGAAAATCCATTTTTAAATATATGTTTTTCAATTTTATTTACTTGATATTTAGTCCTTTTAACATTCATTTGATTTCATCCTGTTTTTATAAAAACACTTTAAATTTAAGAAAATAAATAAATAGGCGACATTAAAAAGTATTAAAAGAGCATATTATCAGCATTAAATAGGACCGAGGATAAATATTTTGAAGGTGAATTTTTAGATGTATATAATATAATATAATAATTTATTGATATTAATGGACGACATCGATATTTCGATGGCCCTTTAAAATGACCTCCCAACCTCTTAAAGTGAGCATTAATTGACAGGGACTCTATCCGTCAATAACAACGCATACAAAAGAATGGGTTGATACGGAGTATTTCATATTCATTGAAAATCAATCCAGGTTTATTAACCGTTGATTCTGACCGTACTTAGGTATAGTCTAGTCGGGTCAAGTGGCATCATAATGAGATAAGTCATCGATAAAGAGGTTTCGATCGCCCGACGTGGAAGGGTAGTCCACTCGGGTCGAGTGAAAGCCCCCCTGATAAAGTCTGGAACCGCCTTAGAGAGAAAAACCGAGCGTCGAGCTTAGGTTCGCCCGAGCGACATGCCTCCAGCAGCCAGTCGACCCCCTTCGAGGTCTCCTAGTCGGGGCATTAAGCGGCAACAGGTTGACCGAATCCAAGTGTCGAGTGACGAGTACCCCATAGACTCGGACCGCGCCTTATTTAGCCCTAGTGGCATTGACTGTTTTTCGAGGTCTCACTTGGGTCAGTCGACCGACGATCCAGTTTGGAAATTGTTGTTTTCCTAGGTAACACCCACTCCCTGACACTATACTGGCAAAAGTGATACGAGAGTCGGTGCAGGACAGCTCAGGTCTGACACCACTCGTGTCTGAATCGAGAATATCCCGTTAGCACGGTACTTTCTTGATATACCCTGGCACTCCGTACCACAATGACCCCTGCCCACGTCAGACTGGGCGGCGTTGGTCGGCGCCGGTCGACAAGCTGACAGTATCCCTGATCATGTCCCCACATGAGACAAAAGGATGGAAAATGCAGTGCAGAAATTGTCAGCTCCCTCAGCTATATAAGGTCCTCCACCCTTCACACACAAGTGCGCGTATTAGAGTTTTTGCTACAATTCTCCAGTTTTCGTTTCTTCCACCACCGGAGACTGACTTGATCGTCGGAGTACTTTGCCGGGATTCTTCCTGGCAGGTTGTTGACGATCGTTTTCCTTACAGATCGGAACCAACATCAGCGATGCTTGAGTCCACCTCGCTCTTGAGAATCCGCCTCACTCTGCGATAGGATCAACAATATTAATTATTACATTAACTAACTTGGTTAGCCCTTGAGAGCGATGATATAATAATCTATGATTACACGGATAGACCGATTAGATTGGGCTTATAAGAAAAGAGAATGTTGGACTCGTACATGAGAAAGATGTTCAGGAAGCATGATGTCTCGAATGCTCAATAATATTTTAGAAAGAGAAGTATAAATTTAATTTGATTCAAGAGGGAAAAAAAAGTTATATTTACCATTTTAACTACCCTTTTAGAATCGAATCCACGGACATAAAGAGAAATAAATTCTAAAATATATCCGAAGGCATATGCTAGGGTAGAAAATGTAGATAGTTAGTTCCTGAAAAACGGTCTCCTAACTATTGCATTAAAAATATTATATGTCCATTATTTACGCTATGCCCTACGGGCAATAATATCAAGATTGATGGTCAAAATCATCTCTTTTGTTCCATTAATTTCTAATCTCAATCTCATTCACATATAGGAGGGTTTAACCACCCACAACTATTCTACAAAGACCGTCTATCTATTATAAATTTTGTTTTATATTTTATCTCATTTTCATCTAAAAGAATATTGGTAATTTTATTTAAAATTATTATAGCAATTTTGTTTAAAATTATTACGTATATTTAAAACTATTATAACATCTAGAAATTTAATTTAAAACGGTTTGATAATATAATCAGAATTATTTACAATAATTTTAATCAAAACGCTTACATATTACAAAATTTTGAACTAAACTGCCATAATAACATTGAATCGAAATAATTTTGACCATTTTTCTTTAAAACATATTATCATAATTTTAAGTTTTGATTATTTTTTAAGATGAAAAATATAATACTATTCTGTTTTGATATTTTTATAGTTATAGTGACCCCATTTTAATTTTTACTCTTAAATTATATTGTATAAAATATAGAATCGAATTTTAATTTTGATAAATTAATGATGAATTTCTTTTATGAATTTTTCGTGAGCATAATGACCCACGAAATTTCGATGTGTCAATCAATCACCTAAAATTAGCCAATCAAAAAAGGAATAAATAACAGCTATATTTTATTGATTTAAAACATCTTGTGACAAATATTAATATATTACTATCTCAGTATATAAATAAGCAACGATCACTTTGTCTTCTTAAAAAGAGGAGGGCAAATTAAAGCTCCGAAACAGAGTTCCTCTGTTCCACTGTATTTCACACTTGAGCAAGGCTACTGATGTCCATCGGGTAGGTGTCCGACGGCGACTCTGCTCTGTAAGATCTTCTTCCGACGACGATGTTCGCAGCTTCCGTCGGGTGGAACGCGTCGAAGAACAAGTACTCGCCCCTGTTCGCGCACGGCGCCTGGTAAGGCAGGCACGTGATCTGCCCGTTGTTCCTCCCCACGCCGCAGCATCCCCTGTTCGTCACGCTCAGACCTGCAGAAACCGCCGTTTGTAGCTAGTTTGAGAATCGCAAGGCAATTTTCGAAGGTCAGATTGAGAATTGGTGGCGGGGGCGGAGGAGGACTGACCGTATGAGCCGGCGTTGTTGATGATGTCTTCGAAGATGCCGTAGCCGTTCACGTAGGTGAAGTGGGCGCCGTCGAGGGTGTTGAATTGGTCGACGAGGGCGATGACCTTGGCGTTGAAGATTCGGATGGCGCTGTTGATCTCCTCGACGCAGGTGACGCCGTTGGGGCTGTGCTGGGCGAGCTCGTTGGGGGAGCAGCCCACTTGGCCGACGCCGATCAGCACGACCTTCCTGGCTCCGTAGTTGTACAGAGTCTGGATCGATCAGACACGAGAGAAAGCGTGTGAGACATCGTCGATCGATCTCGCATGGGAATTAGGGACCTTCGCACTGACCCTTAGTTGCTCGGAGTACTGCTGGAGGAGCACGTCGGCGAATTGCTCGGGGGTGTACTGTTGGCCGGTGGAGTAGAACGCCGGCATGAAGTAGTTGTTGAGGTAGTCGTTGCTGCCCATGCCGACGGAGAAGATGCACTTGCTCAGGTAGTTGGCGGCGGAGTCCTCGTCGCCCAGGAGGCTCACCATCTCCTCCACCGCCGACTGGTAGTTCTGCAGCTGCCCGCCGAACGGAATTCTACCGCCCTGCGCATGCATCGATCGATCGACTCCGAATCAAAAATTGAGTACTTTTGGGTTGCCGATTGATGCAATGGTTTTGGCACGGGCATATATACCAGTTGCCGGCCGGTTTCTTCTCGGATTCCGGCGGCGGCGGAAGCGAAGTTGGCGCCGGAGAGCAGTGCCTGGCCGCGCGTGCTTACGTACGGTGGGATGAAGTCGTCGAATCCAAGAAGCTGAGCTGCTCCAGATGAAGTCCTCCATTAGAATTATTTTTGAAGAAGGTACTGCTATTTTACTCTATTTTCTATTTTGCCCACTCTAATTTGAAATATTTATTTGATTATTATGCTTTACAAATTAATAAAATATTGAGAACCTTAATGCATATAGAATTGGGCCCAGGCTCACGTTAGCTACAATCTTGGCCACATTTCACTTTTCTATTTCCCCGCTATAATTCAAATATTTTAACCTACAAGTCCTAAAATAAAAAGGTAAATTACGGGGTAAAATGTAGTTTTTTCTAAATTATAAGTACCTTCGAGCAAATGAGAGAAATATGAAAAAAAAAAATACCGATGACGTCGACGGTGGTCATGCCGTTGGTGAAGCGGCCGCTGGGCCCGCCGTCGAAGTCGATGCCGTAAGGCGGGTAGTTGGCCACCGCCAGCGTTGCCATGTTGTTGTTGTTCCCGTTGTCCACCAGCGAGTCGCCGAAGATGAAGTAGCACGGAACTTGCGGGTCCGCCGTCGTCCCCGGCGACCACCCCAAAACCAGCAGCGTCGCCACCGCCGCGAGCGCTGCGGCGCCACCCAGAGCATCGCGGGGCGACATTTAATCGAGCGGTCGGTGTGCGAGAACTTGGCGAGTGGAGAAGGAAGTGAAGTGGAGGTGGTTAAATAAGGGGAAGGAGTGAGGAGATGAGCAGGAGATCTGGCGAGCGAAGACTCCGGTGCATTAAATGAGCGAGCGAGCTTAACGTGGAGGGCCTCATGGGGAAGACAAGTAGTAATACTATAGTGTTCTTCCAATTTAGTATGTCTCTTGTTTTTTTCCCCAACAATTCAATGGCGAGATTTTCCATGGATTCTCTTAATAATTGTACGTAAAAATTTAAGTTAATTTTTTTTTAAAATAATTACTTTCGGTAAATATGGATGACCAAAATCTGCAAGTTAGAATGAATTTTTTTAAATAAAAAATTTAAAAAAAAAATTTAATTTAATATGAAAATAAATATGTAAGAATATAATTTAATATGAAAATAAATAGGAAAGAATATAATAAAAAATTTTATAAGTTAATAAATTAATTTAATATGAAAATAAATAAAAAAAGAATATAATTTTCTATGAAAATAAATAAGAAATGATATAATTTAATATGCAAATACATAGAAAAGAATATAATTAGGTTTAAACATATTTAATAATAATTTAAAAATTATAAAATAAATTTTTTACTTGTCAAATTCTGACTATTTTACTTTATTATGATGTGAATATTATTATATAATATAAATCAGTATAATAATTATTATAAAATTGTAATTATAATAACTATGATAATAATTATAATATTGTAGAGTTTATGATGTTGCATTTGTTACTACGAGGATTTATGTTCATATAACTAACCGATTTAGGATATAATATATTTGAGGATAGCTAGCTTATTTTATAAAAAAAATGAACTAAAAATAAATTAAATATGGGATGATCGGTCTGGTCCCATGGAAGTTTTCTATCGGTCACCAAGGTAAATCGGGAAGCGCTTGCGGTGGGCAGTCTAGAAGCCCAGTGTCCCAGAGTTCACGTCCCATTTGGAGAAAAAATTCTTACAAAATGTGTCGTAATTGGGGATCAAACCGTAGATATCTGAGTTAACGATTAGTTACCCTAACCCTGCACCATAGCCCCCGGAGGCAACTATCTTATTTTATAAGAGGGATGTCATGTAGTCATCTAGATGATTTTTTATCTAAATTTAAATTATGCGTAATAAAAGTTCTTTATTTTGGCTATTAAACATTAAAAAATTTAAACCAATGTGTTATTCTAAATTACTGTGTTCCCAATTTGGTCTAATGCCATTATGGTAATTTTAGCTTTAGATTAATTTTTAATGTTAAAATAATTTAAATAACAATAGTTTCGATCAATATAATAGCATCGGATATTTTAGAAATAAAAATAAAAAATATATATATTTTTTTAAAAGATAGAAGACTATAATAAAAATAAAAGAACGAGGGGAAAAAATAGGGCGTCTGACTGTGCATCCCTAGTTATCTTTCCTTCCGATCTATTAGAGTAACCAAGTGGAATTTTTTTTTAAATCTTGGGATCAGCTTTTCAACCGATCTAATCTTATTGATCCAGTCCTAGTTGATGTACAATCTGGTTAGTCAGCGTGGCGTTTCGTAACGATGAATCACTTCTAAAAGGAGATTAGATAATCCGGCGTGGTAGGGCATGAGACGGGATGGATTGTCACCATCGGATAGTTGGCCTATTAGAGTCTTGAACTAGCCCCATCAGGAGGCATTGAATATGCAACCTAACGTCAACCGATCGGCGTACTCCTTATCTTATAGTTTTGTCTTCCGGGGCACCGGGGCGATCGGCCGATGTCCGAGTACACCACAGCCGCCTATGTGTCGACCGGCGTACCATTTTCCTATGCGCTTGGTGTTCCTTGAGATCGTCGATCGGTGTACTCCTTACGAGTGTTACGGCTCAGAAGTGGTCATTGTCAACAGCCACACCAACCCTCTGACACCACGCAGATAAAGGTAATAACGGAGTCGGCGCACGCCGGCTCGAGCTTGACACCACTCGTGTTCGAATAGCGGAGATCTCGCTGATACAATATATTCCTGACAAGCTCTGACAACCATACCATAACGCCCCCTACATATGGCGGACCATGCGGCGTTGGTCGACAAATTGATAGTGATCCCTGATTCTGTCCCTGCATGGGACAAAATGGGACAAAATGGGAGCAGAGGGGGGACAAAAGTTGTCGGCTCCCCTGGCTTTATAAGGTTTTCTTTCCTTTACATACAGGTATGCGTAATATTTTTTAGCTATAGTAGTTTCTTCGTTGGCTCCATTTTCTCTACCGAATTTTGACTTGATCGTCGGAGAGCCTTACCGGGAAACTCTCCCGATGAATTGATGACGTTCGTCTTTTCCGCAGGATAGACGTTTCTTGGCCGGAAAAGTTCTCAGCACCACTACGCGATACCACTATCCTTCTTCATCGACAAGCTATCCTCGACATCAAGTTGGGAGTTCACCTCACTTTTCAACAGGATCATTTATGAAAATTTTCGCATGCCAAAGATAAATTAAAAAGTACTCAAGCACATACAAACACATCCAAACCATCAGGATTTTTAGATTCGTCGTCCTACATAAGAAATTTTTTTATAGTGTACCGTTTGAATCTTAATGTTTAATTAATCACTTGGAGAGTAACTAGATCCTCTTTCGTTCCATAACCAACCAGTTGAATATTAATTAGCATAACAATTCGATAGCATCTTACACAAAACCCAATCGAAAAAATATATGACCATGCACGAAAGAGAACTTTACAATCCTTACTGGTCCTATCGACATTGTATATTAAGGATCAGGTGAACATTTACATATAAAAAATTTAAAATAAGCCCGGGGTAAGATCAAGGTAGGCGTTAACCTTCGCCCCTGCCCTAGGCCCTAGCCCCTAGCCCTATCGACATTGTATATTGGACATATATAAAAGTTGGCTGGAGAGACCCTACAAGAATTAAATGAGACGACGAACAGCAGCAGTCACACCCCAAATGTGGCATCGACGAGCTAGCAGATCTGAGCAGCTAAGGTTGACTAATTGTGCCAACTAAATTTAGCAGCTCTTGATGAAGGCGAGCCAGCCGGCCAACTAACCCTCATCAATGCAGGAAGAAGCTAGCAATTTACCGATGAGATAGGCATGGAAATGGAGGAGTTAGCTAGCTAGCCACTATAGCTGCCTGCCTGCTCATTCCAACTCTGTCAGACAGAGCAAGTGCTCGAGCATTCAATTCTTCTTCCCCTGGCCGGCTGGCTGGAGCAAGTGCTCGAGCATTCAATTCTTCTTCCTCTGGCCGGCTGGCTGGAGAAAGAAGCGCGCACACATGGATTTGTTGATGGAGCAGTAAATGCAGTACAGCAACTCCTCACAGATCTAGAAACTGCTCTGCTATGCAGACTGCTCTGAAGTTGGGCGCTGAGGGACAGACGGGATCTTCTATCCCAGAAAATCTCTATTCCGCCTGTCTAACATTCGTCGGCGACGACCGGCGAATCGTCCGATCATTGATCGGGGATCATTGATGATTTTTAATCGTCGTCCCAAATCAAATGATATCCTGAAAAAACGACGAACCAGTTGGAATGGTCAAAATTGTAATCTCGCCGAATTCGATGGTGAATCCGACAAGATTGTAATTGCGGTGGTCCCGACGAGTTTATCGTACCCTCCAGAGTATAGTTTTGTTCAGGACGGCGGCCTCCGGCCGCCGATGGTATCCGATCGATGATCGGATGACTCGCCGACGAGTGAGATAGACGAAACAAAGGACAAAATGAGACAGATGATCTACACTCCGGAGGGGAAATTGTTGTTTTCTTGCTGCATGCAGTGAGCTAGCTAGCTAGGAAATGGCGTATGGTACAGCTGCATAATGGTTGGCATTTAGAAACTCCACAATTTCTGTTCTGTTCGGTTGGATTGGTTCGGTTAGGAATGGGAAGGAAGGAAGGTACAGCTGATAGGAAGAATCGGTTAGGAATGGGAAGGAAGGAAGGTACAGCTGATAGGAAGAAAGTAGGAGGACGATATCATTCATTTTACCCTCTTTTAGATCAACTAGTTAGTCTTTCATTGTACCCAAAAATAAAAAAACTCTAATGCATTCTTTTATTGATAAAAATTAGTAAATCATTAAGATCAATCTAATTTTTAAAAGTTTATTATTTTATTATTAAGGGGATCAAAAGTTAGATATCCGAATTTGAAAAAAAAGATATCTGTATTTGAAAGTTCGATTAGATTAATTTGAAATTTTATTTTATAAAAAACATTTTTATTTGTTCCATTCAATTTCAATTTTAAATTTTACAAATTATTTAAATCGAAACAGCATCAATATAGCAGCAAACAATTTATTGTTATATCTCAATCAGATATGACTATGCATCTGGACTGATAAAGAGACTGGGCCCAATATTAATTGACTAATGACATCATTAATTGACGTATTCATTGTCAATCAATTGAGAATAATTCAAATCATTCATTATCAATCGAATGATTTGGATAATTCGATTAATTTGATACCAGATCGAATTAATTGATTTTACATGAATTTGGTTTGTTCGATTTTGATAATAAAATTGAATGATTTGGTTTGTCTAAAAATTTGGTTTGATCAGTTTCAATTATTTGTTTTATTTATTCGATTTAATTTTGATTCTAAATGTTATAAATTAATTAAACCGATCAAATCGTAATATCTTAATATTGATCGATATATATCAAAATCATATTGTAACTCCACAATAATACAGATAAATAAGACAGGGTACTATATCAATTGATTAATATGTCATAGTTGAAGGATGTATTATCAATTTATTAAGAATAATTTGATTAATTTATTAATTGATTGAATTTATCAATTTTATCTCTATTTAATGATTTCAATTTATTTAGGTCGGTCAATTTAATTTTAAACCATTGCTCTTCTCTATTTATTATATTTTTAGTATGGAAAATAACTTTATTGATCCGGGCGTGTGATTTATAGGAGGGGCGAGAGCTCGGTCGGGTTCGACTGCCGATCTGAACCGGTGTTAAATGGGTCAGGACCAAGGATTACCCCGAAGTCGGGATCTCCGATGTTGGGATCCTCAAGGTCAGCCTTTGGAGGTCGGGATCCACGAGGCCGGAATTCTCAAGGTCGATCATCCGTGGTCGAAATCCTCAAAGATCGGCCGTCCAAGGTTGGCCATCTGAACCCGGGATCCTCGAGGTAGGCCGTCGAAGGTCGGGGTACTCGGAGCCGATCGGCTAAGATTAGGACGATCGGAACAGGTCGTTCGAGGTCAACCCCTCGAAGTCTACTAATCGGGGTCAGGTATTTATGATTGCAGAGAGATATCCGGACAACTGCGAGCCTCCCCTATCACATGAGCCTTTCTTATCAGACATTCATAAGATAACCCCTTCTGACATAACCATTGCCTGACAAAGCCATCAGTAATTAAAGAGGGACAGAAGAGACAGCTCCAGTATGGTGTCAAGCGGCTGTAACAGTCTCTCAACATTAAGGTGGCTGTCACTATCATAATCTGTCGATCGATCTTCTCTTAATGAGATGTGACAGCTCGCACGTAGGAATACCTTTCCTCCCCCCTATATAAACCCCACTTGAACTTCTGAGAAAGGGTCGCTGCCATTTTGCAACCACTCCACCACATTGAGAGCCCAACTTCGGTCCGACCTCCAAAACTACAGCAGATTGAGTCGGCTTGGTTAGACCGAGTCATCCGGAGGAAAATCGATCTTCGCTCGTTGACAGGATCAAATTTGGCGCCGTCTGTGGGAATCTCACCTGATCAAGAGCCGAAGATGAGTGAATCCAACCGGAGGATGGTTACTCTTTCACAGGAAGACTTGGATCTGCTAATAGAAGCTAGAGCCAGGAAATTGGCGGAGGCACAGCAAGCTGCTACCCGACCTGCCCAGCCAGGCCCGGCCGAGCAGACTACGCGGATGGGCACCGAAGGAGGGGTCCGACAAGATGAGAGTCCTCACTTTCACCGAGCACTGTTTGGTCCGGCCGAGGGAGCAGGGCAATCAGACCCTCACGAGGCTACATCCAGTCATGCTAGAGCTAACAAAGGGAAGGCTCCCCTTATGCCAACCCCGATTGAGCACACAGGGTCCCCCTTCTCTAGCCAAGTCTTGCACGAGCCACTGCCCAAGCATTTCAAACCCCTGTCCATCACTGAATACGGAGGAGCTACGGATCCCGAAGAGCATTTGATGAAGTTCGAGAACGCTTCAATGCTGCATCAATATTCCGATGGAGTTAAGTGCCGAGCCTTCCTGACCACTCTGTCCGGGTCAGCCCAGCGATGGTTTGACAGGCTGCCGGAGGGATCGGTCAGAGAATTTTCTGACTTTAAAAGATTGTTCCTCCAACATTTCGCAAGTAGCAAGAGACACCACAAGACCAGCCTCAATCTTTTTACCCTGAAGCAGGGCTCCAAAGAACCCCTCAAAGCATACATCAGAAGGTTTAATCAAGTCGCATTGGATGTACCCACTGCCACGTCTGAGGTGCTAGTCAGCGCCTTTGCACAAGGCTTGCAGGAGGGCGAGTTCTTCAGATCCTTGATCCGGAAACCTCCGAAGGACTTCGAAGGGCTCCTAGGCAGGGCCAGCAAATACGTGGACGTAGAAGAAGCGCAAGCAGCCAGGCGACCAGAGGTCAGACCAGCACCTGAGGTCCCCCAGCATCATCAGAGGAATGCGCCTCCCGGAGGACCACTCAGAAGTCCCAGAGCTATGGGACACCGACAAGGGACCGAAAGGGGAATAGTGCAACAAGTAGCTCAGGGGTGCTTCCCGTCCAGGTGGCAGCCTTACTGTTCTTTTCATAACAGCCACACCCACGACCTTCAAGACTGCTGGCAGGCTGGCCGGGGTCGGGGTCGGACTGGACGGGGCAGTCCGAGAGGAGCCCAACCAGGAGGCGGTCGGGGTCGAGGGAGAACAGCGCCGAACCAGTCGGAGGGCAACGCTCGATCGACCGCCCCCGCAGCCAGACAACTGTTCCCGACCCCCACCTCTCCCGAGCGCGGCAATGATAATGAGGAACATGCCAACCAACAGAATGCAGCACACGGGGCCATTCACGTGATTTCTGGAGGCCCCACCTATGGAGATTCTAACCGAGCTCGGAAGTCGCAGGCTAGGCGACTCGACATCTACCAAGTGGGTTGCAGTTCCGCCCAAGCCCAGGGCCCACAGATCAGCTTTGGCCCGTCAGATCTGCAAGGAGTAGAAGTCCCTCATGATGACGCCCTGGTCATCACCGCGATCATAGCCAATTACCAGATCCACAGAACTATTGTGGATACGGGAAGTTCGGTAAACATCCTGTACTTAAAAGCTTTCGAACAATTGCAGATTGAAGTTACTGAGCTCCGACCCGTGGCCACACCTCTGTTCGGGTTCACGGGGAATGAAGTACAGCCTTTGGGTCAGATCAGGCTGGCCATATCACTCGGCGAGGAACCCTTGAGGAGAACCAGGTGGGCCACATTCCTGGTAGTGGATGCCCCCTCAGCCTACAACGCCATATTGGGTCGGCCGGTGCTGAACGAGTTCCGGGCCGTGGTGTCCACATTCTACTTAAAGGTCAAATTCCCAGTGGGCGACCAAGTTGGAGAAGCTAAAGGAGATCAAAAAGTGGCACGGCGGTGCTATGTGGATGACGTTCGAGTGGAGGTCAGCAAGTCCTTCCGAACAACGCCGGCCAATTGCAACATGGTTCAATCTTCTCAGCCCTCTCCTTGGGTTGATATGATGGAGGAAAAAGAAGAGGTCCAGCTCTTGCCCGACCGGGAAGAAACTAAAGTGCAGATAGCTCCTGGGTTGGCGCCCGACCTCAAACAACAGTTAATAGAATGTTTGACTCAGAACCGGGACGTATTTGCCTGGTCCCAGCAAGATCTGAAAGGGGTCAGACCAGAGGTAATGGAGCACAAGCTGCACGTATACCCCGACGCCCGACCTGTTAAGCAGAAGAAAAGAGATTTCAGCCCCGACCAGAACAAGATCATTCAGGCCGAAGTGGAAAGACTGCTGAAAGCGGGACACGTCCGAGAAGTCCAATTCCCGGCCTGGTTGGCCAACGTGGTGCTGGTCTCCAAGCCGGGCGACAAGTGGAGGGTCTGTATTGACTTCAGAGACCTCAATAAAGCTTGCCCTAAGGATTGTTACCCGCTCCCTCGGATAGATCAGATGGTAGACTCTACCGCCGGGAGTGAACTTATCTGCATGCTCGACGCCTATCAGGGATATCACCAAGTCCCATTATGCCCGGATGATCAGGAGAAGGTCAGTTTTGTCACAGCCGAAGGTACCTATTGCTACACAGTTATGCCCTTCGGACTCAAAAACGCCGGGGCAACTTACCAAAGGCTGATGAATAAAGTCTTCAAAGAGCAGCTCGGGAGAAACGTGGAAGTGTACGTCGATGACATCCTCATCAAATCCGCCCGGGCTGCCGACCTCGTAGCAGATGTACGGGAGACCTGCCGCACCTTGCGAAGGTATGGCCTCAAACTCAATCCTACAAAATGTCTGTTCGGGGCCAAGAGTGGAAAGTTCTTGGGCTACATCCTGACCGAACGAGGGATAGAAGCCAATCCGGGTAAAGTGAAAGCCCTGCTAGACATGCAACCGCCCAAAAATTTAAGGGAGGTTCAGCGCCTGACTGGAAGGATCACGGCCTTATCCCGGTTTATCTCCCGGTCGGCCGATAGAAGCCTGCCATTCTTCAAGATCCTGCGCAAGGCCTCCAAATTTCAGTGGGATGCCGAGTGTGACCGAGCTTTCGAAGAGTTGAAAGCTTACTTGGTTAGTCTGCCGGTCCTAGCCAAGCCAGAAGAAGGAGAACCACTGTATGTTTATTTATCTTCTACTGAGGGAGCTGCAAGCGCTGTACTTGTAACCCAGAAACAGACCGAACAACAACCGGTCTATTTCTTTGGGCACTTATTCAAAGAGGCCGAGTGTAGGTATACTACACTCGAGAAATTAGCTTATGTCCTGGTGTTGATGGCTCGGCGACTGCGACCCTACTTTCTGGCCCATCCTATCCGAGTGCTGACCAATAGCACACTCGGGAAGGTCTTGATCAATCCCGAAGTCTCAGGTCGGTTGGTCAAATGGACAACCGAACTAAGCGAGTATGACATTCAGTATCAACCCAGAACGGCGATCAAAGCTCAGGCCTTGGCAGATTTCTTGAGTGAACTTCATACAGAGGAAGAGGAGGGGGTCTGGAAAATATACGTGGATGGGTCGGCCACCCGGGTGGGGAGTGGCTTAGGCATTCTGTTGATATCTCCTAAAGGAGACCCCATTCATCTCGCGGTGCGACTAGAGTACCAAGCTACCAATAATCAGGCGGAGTATGAGGCCCTCTTGGCCGGCCTCCAGGCGGCCAGACAGGTCGGGGCCACTCGGGTCATCCTGCATTCCGATTCTCAGTTAGTGACTCAGCAGGTGGCCGGGCGGTTCGAAGTGAATGATGAGAAGCTACAGGCCTATGTAGAAGCATACCAGAAGTTACAAGCAGAATTTCAAGAAGTCCAGCTTATCCAGATCCCTCGAGGGGACAATGCCAAGGCGGATGAGCTAGCTAGGCTGGCCAGCTCTGTCCGTCCATGGGTTTTCCCCAAACCTTCGCCCCAGGTCATGCTGGCGGCTCAAGTCGAGAGGGAAGCAGAAGCAGAGATAGAGGGGGACTGGAGAGCTCCATTCATCGCTTACCTGAAAGAGGGGACTCTGCCGGACAACCCCGAACAAGCTCGGATATTGAAGATTAGAGCAGCCCGATTCACCCTGATAGGAGACGCGTTGTATAAGCGGGCTTTTTCCCGACCTCTAGCCAGATGCCTCGGGAAGGAAGATGCGGATTATGTGCTTAGAGAAGTGCATTTGGGGTGCTGCGGAAATCATTCAGGAGGTCGGTCCATGGCTCGGAAGGTTCTGCTAGCTGGTTACTTTTGGCCGACTCTCCAAAAGGATGCAGAGGAAATAGCTCTTTCTTGTCTATCTTGTCAGAAGTATCAAAACCTATCACACCGACCGGTAGAGATGTTACGAACTTCCACTGTATCATGTCCCTTTGATCAGTGGGGCATGGATATAGTGGGACCCTTTCCCAGGGCAGCTGGTCAGAAAAAATTCCTGTTGGTAGCAGTAGATTACTTCTCCAAGTGGGTCGAGGCAGAAGCCCTGGCTCGGATCACTGAGCAGGCGGTGAAGAAATTCCTCTGGCAGAATATTTTGTGTCGGTATGGCATACCTCATAAGCTGATATCAGACAATGGTCGGCAATTTCAAGGTCGGATAATCAGAAACTGGTGCAAAGAATTCGGGATCAAGCAGGCCTTCACTTCCGTGGCATACCCTCAGAGTAATGGCCAGGCCGAAGTCGCCAATAGAGAAATCCTGAAAGGGCTCAGAGTTAAGCTGGATCAGGTCGGCGGGTCCTGGGTGGATGAGCTGCCCGGTGTCCTATGGGCCCTTCGGACCACACCCAAAGAAGGGTCAGGGTGCACTCCCTTCCAGTTAGTATATGGGAGTGAAGCGGTAGTCCCCATGGAGGTCGGTTGTGAGTCGGACAGAAGACAATTGTATGGAGAAGACAATGCGGAGAAAAGACGAGCTGAATTAGATCTGATCGAGGAGGTCCGCGCTAAGGCTTCAGTCCGTATGGCCGCTTACCAACAAAGGATGCGGAACAGATACAACCAACAGGTCATACCTCGACATTTCCAAGTGGGGGACAAGGTATGGAAAAGAGTCAAGCCAGTTGGAGAAGTAGGCAAGCTGGAGCCTCCATGGAGTGGTCCGTTCCTGGTGGTCGAGGCGCTAGGGTCGGGAGCCTATTATCTACAGGATGCTCAAGGAAAGCGACTCGGAAGACCTTGGAGTGCAGTGCATTTAAAATTGTACCGTGAGGAGAGTGGAGCGGGATGACTCTTGTAACTGTAATCAGAAAAAGCGATGATAAAGACCAACTCCAGCTTTCCAAGGGAAACAACCACAGCAAGTTATAAGTGAGCTCGCGCTCACGCACCCACCGGATCGGCGCCGATCGGGCGTGGCGTTCCACGTTCGGTCGGGCCCGGTCGGGCGTGGCGATCCACGTTCGGTCAGGGTAAGTCGGACGGTGTCCAGACTCTTGCTAAGGCAAGTTATAAGTGGCTGCTCTCACGCACCCACCGGATCGGCGCTGATCGGGCGTGGCGTTCCACGTTCGGTCGGGCCCGGTCGGGCGTGGCGATCCACGTTCGGTCAGGGTAAGTCGGACGGTGTCCAGACTCTTGCTAAGGCAAGTTATAAGTGGCTCGCGCTCACGCACCCACCGGATCGGCGCTGATCGGGCGTGGCGTTCCACGTTCGGTCGGGCCCGGTCGGGCGTGGCGATCCACGTTCGGTCAGGGTAAGTCGGACGGTGTCCAGACTCTTGCTAAGGCAAGTTATAAGTGGGCTTGCTCTCACGCACCCACCGGATCGGCGCCGATCGGGCGTGGCGTTCCACGTTCGGTCGGGCCCGGTCGGGCGTGGCGATCCACGTTCGGTCAGGGTAAGTCGGACGGTGTCCAGACTCTTGCTAAGGCAAGTTATAAGTGGGCTTGCTCTCACGCACCCACCGGATCGGCGCCGATCGGGCGTGGCGTTCCACGTTCGGTCGGGCCCGGTCGGGCGTGGCGATCCACGTTCGGTCAGGGTAAGTCGGACGGTGTCCAGGCTCTTGCTCAAAGACAAACATGATTCATTATCTTTCGGCAATACATATCGACGATCCAGGGTCTACAGCCTGACCGAGCGAAATCACTGGATCAGGTTGTGCGCCGGACCGACTGCCATCTCTCTCTGAGTCAAAATACTGATCTAACTAAGCTATGATCCCGAGTCGGGGAAAATCCAGGATCGGAAGAATAGCAGCGCGAATCGCCCGAACGCTTAACACTTAGCTAAATTTTTGAGTTGAACTAAAAGATCGAACTAAGGAAATTCGGATGAATACCCCGGACGTGGCTCCTCATGTTCTGGAAAAACAAAAAGGGTGTTAGATCAGCTTGTTAAAGCTGAAATAGTCGAGCCCGCGCACACAAGCCAACCAGGCTTAGTCAATAAGGATAATTCGTTGAGGGCGAGATAGAGCTCTAAGTCAAGATACCAACCCGACCGAACGATATGCCTGGGCCCCGGGCAATGACCTGACTGAAAGATCAAGGGCTTAGATACGCCAAGCTTCCAACACTTAGCCGATTTTTCGATTCGACCTGAGGGAGTTTATTTTACGATAATGATTTAGGCATCCCGAGCGACCCATACTTGGCAGAGTACAGGTGTATGATTCGCAGTATCAGCCTTCGGCGAAGGGGGCAAGTGCATCAAACAAACGACACTTAGCGAGAATCTCGCATGATGAATGCAGCTAGACGAAACGAAGAAAAAGAAAAACTTACAGAAATAAACTAAGGCTCGAGGCCATTACAAAATTAGGCCTTGAAGGCCAAGTCAGGAAGTCGAATAGCATTACAGAAATTTGAGAACCTAAGGAAGAGAAGGAAACGGGCTGGGCACCAGCTCGGACAAAAGAAGGTTGAGGTCGACGAACTAAGTAAGCTTAGGAAAGCTGATCCTAGGTAAAGGGAGGGAAGGCATCCTCAGGAATCGATGCCTTAATCCGCCTCAGCGTCACCGCATCTGGGGGAAGGTCCTCGGGAAGATGGCCGGCCTCAGTTAATTGCTGGATGGCGCCTATGGCTCCGTACTTAATCATGCCGCCAGTCCGCTCAGAAATCAGATTCAGGAAGGAGTCTGACTGAAGGTAGGCTACTCGGGCAGCTTCAATCCGAGCCGACTCGCCTGACTTATAATCTTCCAGTTCCTTCCTGAGTCGGGCAAGCTCACCGTCCTGTCCCGAGATGGTGGTTGCTCGAACAGCCAGTTGCGCCTCTTGGCCCGCTATCTGCATCTCCAAACCCCGCATTGTCTCTAGGTGGGCAACCCGCTCTGTTTCTTTGTTTTTCAGGGCAAGCTGGGTTTGGTGGTGGGCTGCATCCGATTCCTTCCACTTCTGGTAGAGTCCCTTAGCATCGGTAGTCATCTTGGCCAAGTCAGTATGGGCTCGCTTATGTCGGGACTTGAGGGTCTTATTCTCGCCCTCCAGATGAGCCACCCGGCTAGTTAGGCGAGCTGTCTCCGCCGCTGACTGAGACATCAGCCTCTGCTCTTCCTGCGAGCGAGCCTCCAACTCAGACACATGAGACCGCAAGGCGGTTATCTCCGAGCGTAGCTGGTCCAGATCTGGATCACCCGAAGGGAGGTTGCTCTGCGCCACTCAGGCTTCCAGGTCCCTTACTCGTCTCTCGGCCTCCCGGCACGCTCGGGTGTTGTCTACCAACGCCTGGCTCGCCGCATGACTCAGTGCCCATTGCTACATAGCGAAATGAAGGCCATAAGTATAAACACAGACAACCAAGGAAGGGGAAAAGGTACCTGAGTCATTCCCGTGAAGAAGTGATCGGCCAAAGTAACGACGTCCATTGTAAAAGACGCTGCCCATCCCTCCTCCCAGCCCGAGACCAGGTTATCATGCAAGTTCAATGGCTGGGGCTGGACGGTCGGAGCCAGAGCAATAGCTGAAGGCTCTTGAACGTCCACAGTGGACCTCGGCGGAGAGTTTATGGACAAAAGGGCTTCAGCTGCGTCGGTAGGGGCAGTGCTCGACCTAGAGATGGAAGGATGGGGCGCGGACCTCGAGGTCGATGCACCGGAAGGTATTGTCACAGGAGTAGGAGGTCGGGTCGTTGGCCGAGGTGCTATCTGTGCCGGAGCCCGAGGGACAGATAGAGGAATCGCTTGGACCAGAGCTGAGCTAGGGGTCGGGAGTTGAGGGCTGGCCATAACTTGAGCAGGGCCAGAAGGCGGTGTGGCTTGACCTTCCACGGTTGGTTCAGGAGACGAGGATATATCCACGCGTTGAACCAACCGGCGGCGTTTTTGGACCAAACCAGAGGAAATGGCCGGGTCCGTTTCTTCTCCTTCTGCCTCTGACGGGGCGGAGGTTTCCTCGCCTGTCACCTGAGTGGTGACCCCAGCCTCCTCAATCGGGAAATCCTCTCCGGGGTCGCTGGCAGCAACTATCGGCGGCTCAGGATCGGAGGCAACAGCAGTAACGGGCGGCGCCGCACGAGTGGCTGCTAGCTGGGCAGCCAGAGCCCTCATAGCTTCGTCCTCCCGATCCAGCACCGCGTCAACCCTAGCACTGAACATGACTTCGGCTACACGAAAGAAAAAGTCTTAGTTAGCATTAATAAATTTACCAAGTGAGTGGGAACATACCGAGGGTGCCGGACAGCTCCGAGGGGACTTGGCTCAGCTGGAAGAGATACAGTATGCCCTCGACCTATAGCTTGCCCGCGTGATATCGAGCTCCCCCGAGCTTGGAGACTGCCGACCGGTATCCAGGTTCCGAACGGAGGTTCTTAGGTAGCTGAGGATGATCAGGTAAATTTTCCACCCAAGTGGTAGGCCAGTTCGGTCGAGGGAAGGATTGGATATAAAAGAAGTGGGACTTCCAGCCCTTATTGGAAGAAGGGACTTTCTCTAAGAAAGCCGAGTTAATACGGGCTTGGAAGTAGAAATTGCCGGGCTCTTGTTTCTTGAGGTAATAAAAGAAATGAAATACCCGAGGTTCTAATGGGATTCTATGAACGGTGAAGATAATCACCGTTCCGCATAGAATTCGGATAGAGTTAGGGGCCAATTGAGATAAGGAGATCTGGAAGTAGCGACAGATCTCTCGGAAGAAGGGGTGCAAAGGAAAATGCAGGCCGGCTGATAATTGATCGGTGAAAACAGTGAAATGACCCAAGGGAGGCTCATGTGCCCGACCCCGACAGTCGGGCAGAATTATAGAATGGTCTTCGGGGATCCGGTATTCTATACGTAAGGTTTCTGCCAGACCTAAAGTAAGAGAAGACCGGGTAGATGAATACCAAGGCTCGGGGGGTGCAGACGGAGGTGCGGAAGACGATGCCATCAAAATAAAATCAGAAGAGACACGACAGGGGCTCGGCAAAAAGAAAGAGTACCTAGAAAACGAGGTTCGCCGGAAACACCGTTCGTCGGAATTGAGGAGGTCGGGCAGCGGAGGTCGGATCAGAATCGGATGGAAAGCGAAGGTCGGAGTAAAAAGAGGCGAAATGAGGGGGGCAAGCCTATTTATACTATGGGTAAAACCAAGAGGACCGTCCGATAAAGAAAAAGAAAAGGGCGGGATGAAAGCCTTGCCGTCCGATCCCTGTCTTTTCCCACACCTCGAAGCCTTACTCGCATGACGCCTCGGCCACGCCTGTGACGTTTCGCTACTCGAGGCATCCAGTCGGCAAGCGACACGCGCCCTCGCATTAATGAGGGTTTAATGGGAGATTTGATGAGAGATATGGAATTAAATGGAAGAATCGACTGTACGAGGTGACGCGCGGGAGGACAAAAAAAGGGGGAAAGCCGACCGAGCAAAGAGCCTAGTCAGTCGGATTACACTCCTCCTTCGACTAGACTTGAGAGGGAGGCTTGTGATCCGGGCGTGTGGTTTATAGGAGGGGCGAGAGCTCGGCTGGGTTCGACTGCCGATCTGAACCGGTGTTAAATGGGTCAGGACCAAGGATTATCCCGAAGTCGGGATCTCCGATGTTGGGATCCTCAAGGTCAGCCTTTCGAGGTCGAGATCCACGAGGCCGGAATTCTCAAGGTCGATCATCTGTGGTCGAAATTCTCAAAGATCGGCCGTCCAAGGTCGGCCATCTGAACCCGGGATCCTCGACGTAGGCCGTCGAAGGTCGGGGTACTCGGAGCCGATCGGCTAAGATCAGGACGATCGGAACAGGTCGTTCGAGGTCAACCCCTCGAAGTCTACTAATCGGGGTCAGGTATTTATGATTGCAGAGAGATATCCGGACAACTGCGAGCCTCCCCTATCACATGAGCCTTTCTTATCAGACATTCATAAGATAACCCCTTCTGACATAACCATTGCCTGACAAAGCCATCAGTAATTAAAGAGGGACAGAAAAGACAGCTCCAGTATGGTGTCAAGCGGCTGTAACAGTCTCTCAACATTAAGGTGGCTGTCACTATCATAATCTGTCGATCGATCTTCTCTTAATGAGATGTGACAGCTCGCACGTAGGAATACCTTTCCTCCCCCCTATATAAACCCACTTGAACTTCTGAGAAGAGGTCGCTGCCATTTTACAACCACTCCACCACATTGAGAGTCCAACTTCGGTCCGACCTCCAAAACTATAGCAGATTGAGTCGGCTTGGTTAGACCGAGTCATCCGGAGGAAAATCGATCTTCGCTCGTTGACAGGATCATACATCATTCATAAAGGAACAATATATTGCAATGTATGAATGCTTTTACTAATCTTATTAGCAAGAAATAACGGCTTCATCCTTTGTCAAGCAAACTTGTGGCAGGCAGCAACAGCAGCTTCTATACATCTCTCATGCATATAGAAGGTGATAATAATTGGAACATGTTTGATCAATGGAATACATTAAAGTTAGAAAATCCAGGTTAGTAGCTTATTTGCTCTCAAAATTTACTCATTTTGAATGTGAGTGATCCGGGCGTGTGATTTATAGGAGGGGCGAGAGCTCGGCCGGGTTCGACTGCCGATCTGAACCGGTGTTAAATGGGTCAGGACCAAGGATTATCCCGAAGTCGGGATCTCCGATGTTGGGATCCTCAAGGTCAGCCTTTGGAGGTCGAGATCCACGAGGCCGGAATTCTCAAGGTCGATCATCCGTGGTCGAAATCCTCAAAGATCGGCCGTCCAAGGTCGGCCATCTGAACCCGGGATCCTCGAGGTAGGCCGTCGAAGGTCGGGGTACTCGGAGCCGATCGGCTAAGATCAGGACGATCGGAACAGGTCGTTCGAGGTCAACCCCTCGAAGTCTACTAATTGGGGTCAGGTATTTATGATTGCAGAGAGATATCCGGACAACTGCGAGCCTCCCCTATCACATGAGCCTTTCTTATCAGACATTCATAAGATAACCCCTTCTGACATAACCATTGCCTGACAAAGCCATCAGTAATTAAAGAGGGACAGAAAAGACAGCTCCAGTATGGTGTCAAGCGGCTGTAACAGTCTCTCAACATTAAGGTGGCTGTCACTATCATAATCTGTCGATCGATCTTCTCTTAATGAGATGTGACAGCTCGCACGTAGGAATACCTTTCCTCCCCCCTATATAAACCCCACTTGAACTTCTGAGAAGAGGTCGCTGCCATTTTACAACCACTCCACCACATTGAGAGCCCAACTTCGGTCCGACCTCCAAAACTATAGCAGATTGAGTCGGCTTGGTTAGACCGAGTCATCCGGAGGAAAATCGATCTTCGCTCGTTGACAGGATCATACATCATTCATAAAGGAACAATATATTGCAATGTATGAATGCTTTTACTAATCTTATTAGCAAGAAATAACGGCTTCATCCTTTGTCAAGCAAACTTATGGCAGGCAGCAGCAGCAGCTTCTATACATCTCTCATGCATATAGAAGGTGATAATAATTGGAACATGTTTGATCAATGGAATACATTAAAGTTAGAAAATCCAGGTTAGTAGCTTATTTGCTCTCAAAATTTACTCATTTTGAATGTGAGTGATCCGGGCGTGTGATTTATAGGAGGGGCGAGAGCTCGGCCAGGTTCGACTGCCGATCTGAACCGGTGTTAAATGGGTCAGGACCAAGGATTATCCCGAAGTCGGGATCTCCGATGTTGGGATCCTCAAGGTCAGCCTTTGGAGGTCGAGATCCACGAGGCCGGAATTCTCAAGGTCGATCATCCGTGGTCGAAATCCTCAAAGATCGGCTGTCCAAGGTCGGCCATCTGAACCCGGGATCCTCGAGGTAGGCCGTCGAAGGTTGGGGTACTCGGAGCCGATCGGCTAAGATCAGGACGATCGGAACAGGTCGTTCGAGGTCAACCCCTCGAAGTCTACTAATCGGGGTCAGGTATTTATGATTGCAGAGAGATATCCGGACAACTGCGAGCCTCCTCTATCACATGAGCCTTTCTTATCAGACATTCATAAGATAACCCCTTCTGACATAACCATTGCCTGACAAAGCCATCAGTAATTAATGAGGGACAGAAAAGACAGCTCCAGTATGGTGTCAAGCGGCTGTAACAGTCTCTCAACATTAAGGTGGCTGTCACTATCATAATCTGTCTATCGATCTTCTCTTAATGAGATGTGACAGCTCGCACGTAGGAATACCTTTCCTCCCCCCTATATAAACCCCACTTGAACTTCTGAGAAGGGGTCGCTGCCATTTTACAACCACTCCACCACATTGAGAGCCCAACTTCGGTCCGACCTCCAAAACTATAGTAGATTGAGTCGGCTTGGTTAGACCGAGTCATCCGGAGGAAAATCGATCTTCGCTCGATGATAGGATCAAATTTGGCGCCGTCTATGGGAATCTCACCTGATCAAGAGCCGAAGATGAGTGAATCCAACCGGAGGATGCTTACTCCTTCACAGGAAGACTTGGATATGCTAATAGAAGCTAGAGCCAGGAAATTGGCGGAGGCACAGCAAGCTGCTACCCGACCTGCCCAGCCAGGCCCGGCCTAGCAGACTACGCGGATGGGCACCGAAGGAGGGGTCCGACAAGATGAGAGTCCTCACTTTCACCGAGCACTGGGCAATCAGACCCTCACGAGGCTACATCCAGTCATGCTAGAGCTAACAAAGGGAAGGCTCCCCTTATGCCAACCTCGATTGAGCACACAGGGTCCCCCTTCTCTAGCCAAGTCTTGCACGAGCCACTGCCCAAGCATTTCAAACCCCTGTCCATCACTGAATACGGAGGAGCTACGGATCCCGAAGAGCATTTGATGAAGTTCGAGAACGCTTCAATGCTTCATCAATATTCCGATGGAGTTAAGTGCCGAGCCTTCCTGACCACTCTGTCCGGGTCAGCCCAGCGATGGTTTGACAGGCTGCCGGAGGGATCGGTCAGAGAATTTTCTGACTTTAAAAGATTGTTCCTCCAACATTTCGCAAGTAGCAAGAGACACCACAAGACTAGCCTCAATCTTTTTACCCTGAAGCAGGGCTCCAAAGAACCCCTCAAAGCATACATCAGAAGGTTTAATCAAGTCGCATTGGATGTACCCACTGCCACGTCTGAGGTGCTAGTCAGCGCCTTTGCACAAGGATTGCAGGAGGGCGAGTTCTTCAGATCCTTGATCCGGAAACCTCCGAAGGACTTCGAAGGGCTCCTAGGCAGGGCCAGCAAATACGTGGACGTAGAAGAAGCACAAGAAGCCAGGCGACCAGAGGTCAGACCAGCACCTGAGGTCCCCCAGCATCATCAGAGGAATTCGCCTCCCGGAGGAGCACTTAGAAGTCCCAGAGCTATGGGACACCGACAAGGGACCGAAAGGGGAATAGAGCAACAAGTAGCTCAGGGGTGCTTCCCGTCCAGGTGGCTGCCTTACTGTTCTTTTCATAACAGCCACACCCACGACCTTCAAGAATACTGGCAGGCTGGCCGGGGTCGGGGTCGGACTGGACGGGGCAATCCGAGAGGAGCCCAACCAGGAGGCGGTCGGGGTCGAGGGAGAACAGCGCCGAACCAGTCGGAGGGCAACGCTCGATCGACCGCCCCCGCAGCCAGACAAATGTTCCCGACCCCCACCTCTCCCGAGCGCGGCAATGATAATGAGGAACATGCCAACCAACAGAATGCAGCACACGGGGCCATTCACGTGATTTCTGGAGTCCCCACCTATGGAGATTCTAACCGAGCTCGGAAGTCGCAGGCTAGGTGACTCGACATCTACCAAGTGGGTTGCAGTTTCGCCCAAGCCCAGGGCCCACAGATCAGCTTTGGCCCGTCAGATCTGCAAGGAGTAGAAGTCCCTCATGATGACGCCCTGGTCATCACCGCGATCATAGCCAATTACCAGATCCACAGAACTATTGTGGATACGGGGAGTTCGGTAAACATCCTGTACTTAAAAGCTTTCGAACAATTGCAGATTGAAGTTACTGAGCTCCGACCCGTGGCCACACCTCTGTTCGGGTTCACGGGGAATGAAGTACAGCCTTTGGGTCAGATCAAGCTGGCCATATCACTCGGCGAGGAACCCTTGAGGAGAACCAGGTGGGCCACATTCCTGGTAGTGGATGCCCCCTCAGCCTACAACGCCATATTGGGTCGGTTGGTGCTGAACGAGTTCCGGGCCGTGGTGTCCACATTCTACTTAAAGGTCAAATTCCCAGTGGGCGACCAAGTTGGAGAAGCTAAAGGAGATCAAAATGTGGCACGGCGGTGCTATGTGGATGACGTTTGAGTGGAGGTCAGCAAGTCCTTCCGAACAACGCCGGCCAATTGCAACATGGTTCAATCTTCTCAACCCTCTCCTTGGGTTGATATGATGGAGGAAAAAGAAGAGGTCCAGCTCTTGCCCGACCGGGAAGAAACTAAAGTGCAGATAGCTCCTGGGTTGGCGCCCGACCTCAAACAACAGTTAATAGAATGTTTGACTCAGAACCGGGACGTATTTGCCTGGTCCCAGCAAGATCTGAAAGGGGTCAGACCAGAAGTAATGGAGCACAAGCTGCACGTATACCCCGACGCCCGACCTGTTAAGTAGAAGAAAAGAGATTTCAGCCCCGACCAGAACAAGATCATTCAGGCTGAAGTGGAAAGACTGCTGAAAGCGGGACACGTCTGAGAAGTCCAATTCCCGGCCTGGTTGGCCAACGTGGTGCTAGTCTCCAAGCCGGGCGACAAGTGGAGGGTCTGTATTGACTTCAGAGACCTCAATAAAGCTTGCCCTAAGGATTGTTACCCGCTTCCTCGGATAGATCAGATGGTAGACTCTACCGCTGGGAGTGAACTTATCTGCATGCTCGACGCCTATCAGGGATATCACCAAGTCCCATTATGCCCGGATGATCAGGAGAAGGTCAGTTTTGTCACAGCCGAAGGTACCTATTGCTACACAGTTATGCCCTTCGGACTCAAAAACGCCGGGGCAACTTACCAAAAGCTGATGAATAAAGTCTTCAAAGAGCAGCTCGGAAGAAACGTTGAAGTGTACGTCGATGACATCCTCATCAAATCCGCCCGGGCTGCCGACCTCGTAGCAGATGTACGGGAGACCTGCCGCACCTTGCGAAGGTATGGCCTCAAACTCAATCCTACAAAATGTCTGTTTGGTCCGGCCGAGGGAGCAGGGCAATCAGACCCTCACGTGGCTACATCCAGTCATGCTAGAGCTAACAAAGGGAAGGCTCCCCTTATGCCAACCTCGATTGAGCACACAGGGTCCCCCTTCTCTAGCCAAGTCTTGCACGAGCCACTGCCCAAGCATTTCAAACCGCTGTCCATCACTGAATACGGAGGAGCTACGGATCCTGAAGAGCATTTGATGAAGTTCGAGAACGCTTCAATGCTGCATCAATATTCCGATGGAGTTAAGTGCCGAGCCTTCCTGACCACTCTGTCCGGGTCAGCCCAGCGATGGTTTGACAGGCTGCCGGAGGGATCGGTCAGAGAATTTTCTGACTTTAAAAGATTGTTCCTCCAACATTTCGCAAGTAGCAAGAGACACCACAAGACCAGCCTCAATCTTTTTACCCTGAAGCAAGGCTCCAAAGAACCCCTCAAAGCATACATCAGAAGGTTTAATCAAGTCGCATTGGATGTACCCACTGCCATGTCTGAGGTGCTAGTCAGCGCCTTTGCACAAGGCTTGCAGGAGGGTGAGTTCTTCAGATCCTTGATCCGGAAACCTCCGAAGTACTTCGAAGGGCTCCTAGGCAAGGCCAGCAAATACGTGAACGTAGAAGAAGCGCAAGCAGCCAGGCGACCAGAGGTCAGACCAGCACCTGAGGTCCCCCAGCATCATCAGAGGAATGCGCCTCCCGGAGGAGCACTCAGAAGTCCCAGAGCTATAGGACACCGACAAGGGACCGAAAGGGGAATAGTGCAACAAGTAGCTCAGGTGTGCTTCCCGTCCAGGTGGCAGCCTTACTGTTCTTTTCATAACAGCCACACCCACGACCTTCAAGACTGCTGGCAGGCTGGCCGGGGTCGGGGTCGGACTGGACGGGGCAATCCGAGAGGAGCCCAACCAGGAGGCGGTCGGGGTCGAGGGAGAACAGCGCCGAACCAGTCGGAGGGCAACGCTCGATCGACCGCTCCCGCAGCCAGACAACTGTTCCCGACCCCCACCTCTCCCGAGCGCGGCAATGATAATGAGGAACATGCCAACCAACAGAATGCAGCACACGGGGCCATTCACGTGATTTCTGGAGGCCCCACCTATGGAGATTCTAACCGAGCTCGGAAGTCGCAGGCTAGGCGACTCGACATCTACCAAGTGGGTTGCAGTTCCGCCCAAGCCCAGGGCCCACAGATCAGCTTTGGCCCGTCAGATCTGCAAGGAGTAGAAGTCCCTCATGATGACGCCCTGGTCATCACCATGATCATAGCCAATTACCAGATCCACAGAACTATTGTGGATACGGGGAGTTCAGTAAACATCCTGTACTTAAAAGCTTTCGAACAATTGCAGATTGAAGTTACTGAGCTTCGACCCGTGGCCACACCTCTGTTTGGGTTCACGGGGAATGAAGTACAGCCTTTGGGTCAGATCAGGCTGGCCATATCACTCGGCGAGGAACCCTTGAGGAGAACCAGGTGGGCCACATTCCTGGTAGTGGATGCCCCCTCAGCCTTCAACGCCATATTGGGTCGGCTGTTGCTGAACGAGTTCCGGGCCGTGGTGTCCACATTCTACTTAAAGGTCAAATTCCCAGTGGGCGACCAAGTTGGAGAAGCTAAAGGAGATCAAAAAGTGGCACGGCGGTGCTATGTGGATGACGTTCGAGTGGAGGTCAGCAAGTCCTTCCGAACAACGCCGGCAAATTGGAACATGGTTCAATCTTCTCAGCCCTCTCCTTGGGTTGATATGATGGAGGAAAAAGAAGAGGTCCAGCTCTTGCCCGACCGGGAAGAAACTAAAGTGCAGATAGCTCCTGGGTTGGCGCCCGACCTCAAACAATAGTTAATAGAATGTTTGACTCAGAACCGGGACATTTTTGCCTGGTCCCAGCAAGATCTGAAAGGGGTCAGACCAGAGGTAATGGAGCACAAGCTGCACGTATACCCCGACGCCCGACCTGTTAAGCAGAAGAAAAGAGATTTCAGCCCCGACCAGAACAAGATCATTCAGGCTGAAGTGGAAAGAATGCTGAAAGCGGGACACGTCCGAGAAGTCCAATTCCCGGCCTGGTTGGCCAACGTGGTGCTGGTCTCCAAGTCGGGCGACAAGTGGAGGGTCTGTATTGACTTTAGAGACCTCAATAAAGCTTGCCCTAAGGATTGTTACCCGCTTCCTCGGATAGATCAGATGGTAGACTCTACCGCCGGGAGTGAACTTATCTGCATGCTCGACGCCTATCAGGGATATCACCAAGTCCCATTATGCCCGGATGATCAGGAGAAGGTCAGTTTTGACACAGCCGAAGGTACCTATTGCTACACAGTTATGCCCTTCGGACTCAAAAACGCCTGGGCAACTTACCAAAGGCTGATGAATAAAGTCTTCAAAGAGCAGCTCGGGAGAAATGTGGAAGTGTACGTCGATGACATCCTCATCAAATCCGCCCGGGCTGCCGACCTCGTAGCAGATGTACGGGAGACCTGCCGCACCTTGCGAAGGTATGGCCTCAAACTCAATCCTACAAAATGTCTGTTCGGGGCCAAGAGTGGAAAGTTCTTGGGCTACATCCTGACCGACCGAGGGATAAAGCCAATCCGGGTAAAGTGAAAGCCCTGCTGGACATGCAACCGCCCAAAAATTTAAGGGAGGTTCAGCGCCTGACTGGAAGGATCACGGCCTTATCCCGGTTTATCTCCTCGTCGGCCGATAGAAGCCTGCCATTCTTCAAGATCCTGCGCAAGGCCTCCAAATTTCAGTGGGATGCCGAGTGTGATCGAGCTTTCGAAGAGTTGAAAGCTTACTTGGTTAGTCTGCCGGTCCTAGCCAAGCCAGAAGAAGGAGAACCACTGTATGTTTATTTATCTTCTACTGAGGGAGCTGCAAGCGCTGTACTTGTAACCCAGAATCAGACCGAACAATAACCAGTCTATTTCTTTGGGCACTTATTCAAAGAGGCCGAGTGTAGGTTTACTACACTCGAGAAATTAGCTTATGTCCTGGTGTTGATGGCTCGGCGACTGCGACCCTACTTTCTGGCCCATCCTATCCGAGTGCTGACCAATAGCACACTCGGGAAGGTCTTGATCAATCCCGAAGTCTCAGGTCGGTTGGTCAAATGGACAACCGAACTAAGCGAGTATGACATTCAGTATCAACCCAGAACGGCGATCAAAGCTCAGGCCTTGGCAGATTTCTTGAGTGAACTTCCTACAGAGGAAGAGGAGGGGGTCTGGAAAATATACGTGGATGGGTCGGCCACCCGGGTGGGGAGTGGCTTAGGCATTCTGTTGATATCTCCTAAAGGAGACCCCATTCATCTCGCGGTGCGACTAGAATACCATGCTACCAATAATCAGGCGGAGTATGAGGCCCTCTTGGCCGGCCTCCAGGCGGCCAGACAGGTCGGGGCCACTCGGGTCATCCTGCATTCCGATTCTCAGTTAGTGACTCAGTAGGTGGCCGGGCGGTTCGAAGTGAATGATGAGAAGCTACAGGCCTATGTAGAAGCATACCAGAAGTTACAAGCAGAATTTCAAGAAGTCCAGTTTATCCAGATCCCTCGAGGGGACAATGCCAAGGCGGATGAGCTAGCTTGGCTGGCCAGCTCTATCCGTCCATGGGTTTTCCCCAAACCTTCGCCCCAGGTCATGCTGGCGGCTCAAGTCGAGAGGGAAGCAGAAGCAGAGATAGAGGGGGACTGGAGAGCTCCATTCATCGCTTACCTGAAAGAGGGGACTCTGCCGGACAACCCCGAACAAGCTCGGATATTGAAGATTAGAGCAGCCCGATTCACCCTGATAGGAGACGCGTTGTATAAGCGGGCTTTTTCCCGACCTCTAGCCAGATGCCTCGGGAAGGAAGATCCAGATTATGTGCTTAGAGAAGTGCATTTGGGGTGCTGCGGAAATCATTCAGGAGGTCGGTCCATGGCTCGGAAGGTTCTGCTAGCTGGTTACTTTTGGCCGACTCTCCAAATGGATGCAGAGGAAATAGCTCTTTCTTGTCTATCTTGTCAGAAGTATCATAACCTATCTCATCGACCGGTAGAGATGTTACGAACTTCCACCGTATCATGTCCCTTTGATCAGTGGGGCATGGATATAGTGGGACCCTTTCCCAGGGCAGCTGGTCAGAAAAAATTCCTGTTGGTAGCAGTAGATTACTTCTCCAAGTGGGTCGAGGCAGAAGCCCTGGCTCGGATCACTGAGCAGGCGGTGAAGAAATTCCTCTGGCAGAATATTTTGTGCCGGTATGGCATACCTCATAAGCTGATATCAGACAATGGTCGGCAATTTCAAGGTCGGATAATCAGAAACTGGTGCAAAGAATTCGGGATCAAGCAGGCCTTCACTTCCGTGGCATACCCTCAGAGTAATGGCCAGGCCGAAGTCACCAATAGAGAAATCCTGAAAGGGCTCAGAGTTAAGCAGGATCAGGTCGGCGGCTCCTGGGTGGATGAGTTGCCCGGTGTCCTATGGGCCCTTTGGACCACACCCAAAGAAGGGTCAGGGTGCACTCCCTTCCAGTTAGTATATGGGAGTGAGGCGGTAGTCCCCATGGAGGTCGGTTGTGAGTCGGACAGAAGACAATTGTATGGAGAAGACAATGCGGAGAAAAGAAGAGCTGAATTAGATCTGATCGAGGAGGTCTGCGCTAAGGCTTCAGTCCGTATGGCCGCTTACCAACAAAGGATGCGGAACAGATACAACCAACAGGTCATACCTCGACATTTCCAAGTGGGGGACAAGGTATGGAAAAGAGTCAAGCCAGTTGGAGAAGTAGGCAAGCTGGAGCCTCCATGGAGTGGTCCGTTCCTGGTGGTCGAGGCGCTAGGGTCGGGAGCCTATTATCTACAAGATGCTCAAGGAAAGCAACTCGGAAGACCTTGGAGTGCAGTGCATTTAAAATTGTACCGTGAGGAGAGTGGAGCGGGATGACTCTTGTAACTGTAATCAGAAAAAGCAATGATAAAGACCAACTCCAGCTTTCCAAGGGAAACAACCACAGCAAGTTATAAGTGAGCTCGCGCTCACACACCCACCGGATCGGCGCCGATCGGGCATGGCGTTCCATGTTCGGTCGGGCCCGGTCGGGCGTGGCGATCCACGTTCAGTCAGGGTAAGTCGGACGGTATCCAGACTCTTGCTAAGGCAAGTTATAAGTGGGCTTGCTCTCACGCACCCACCGGATCGGCGCCGATCGGGCGTGGCGTTCCACGTTCGGTCGGGCCCGGTCGGGCGTGGCGATCCACGTTCGGTCGGGCCCGGTCAGACGGTGTCCAGGCTCTTGCTCAATGACAAACATGATTCATTATCATTCGGCAATACATATCGACGATCCAGGGTCTACAGCCTGACCGAGCGAAATCACTGGATCAAGTTGTGCGCCGGACCGACTGCCATCTCTCTCTGAGTCAAAATACTGATCTAACCAAGCTATGATCCCGAGTCGGGGAAAATCCAGGATCGGAAGAATAGCAGCGCGAATCGCACGAACGCTTAACACTTAGCTAAATTTTTGAGTTGAACTAAAAGATTGAACTAAGGAAATTCGGATGAATACCCCGGACGTGGCCCCTCATGTTCTGGAAAAACAAAAAGGGTGTTAGATCAGCTTGTTAAAGCTGAAATAGTCGAGCCCGCGCACACAAGCCAACCAGGCTTAGTCAATAAGGATAATTCGTTGAGGGCGAGATAGAGCTCTAAGTCAAGATACCAACCCGACCGAACGATATGCCTAGGCCCCGGGCCATGACCTGACTAAAAGATCAAGGGCTTAGATACGCCAAGCTTCCAACACTTAGCCGATTTTTCGATTCGACCTGAGGGAGTTTATTTTACGATAATGATTTAGGCATCCCGAGCGACCCATACTAGGCAGAGTATGGGTGTATGATTCGCAGTATCAGCCTTCGGCGAAGGGGGCAAGTGCATCAAACAAACGACACTTAGCGAAAATCTCGCATGACGAAAGCAGCTAGACGAAACGAAGAAAAAGAAAAACTTACATAAATAAACTAAGGCTCGAGGCCATTACAAAATTAGGCCTTGAAGGGCAAGTCAGGAAGTCGAATATCATTACAGAAATTTGAGAACCTAAGGAAGAGAAGGAAACGGGCTGGGCACCAGCTCGGACAAAAGAAGGTTGAGACCGCCGAACTAAGTAAGCTTAGGAAAGCTGATCCTAGGTAAAGGGAGGGAAGGCATCCTCAGGAATCGATGCCTTAATCCGCCCCAGCATCACCACATCTGGGGGAAGATCCTCGGGAAGATGGTCGGCCTCAGTTAATTGCTGGATGGTGCCTATGGCTCCGTACTTAATCATGCCGCCAGTCCGCTCAGAAATCAGATTCAGGAAAGAGTCTGACTGAAGGTAGGCTACTCGGGCTGCTTCAATCCGAGCTGACTCGCCTGACTTATAATCTTCCAGTTCCTTCCTGAGTCGGGCAAGCTCACCGTCCTGTCCCGAGATGGTGGTTGCTCGAACGGCCAGTTGCGCCTCTTGGCCCGCTATCTGCATCTCCAAACCCCGCATTGTCTCTAGGTGGGCAACCAGCTCTGTTTCTTTATTTTTCAGGGCGAGCCGGGTTTGGTGGTGGGCTGCATCCGATTCCTTCCACTTCTGGTAGAGTCCCTTTGTGACGCCCGCCCTTATATCTACCCTCGGGGCGGGGTCACGTGCACTTAATCTCTAAATCCGCATATAAAATTTTTCTTTCTAAAGTACTAAGGACAAAGTACTAAGCATGCTTATTTAACCTATAACATAATAGGTTTCACTTATCATAAAATCAAGTATATAAGTGATTCAAGTATAACATTCATTAATAATAAATGTTAACACAGTATGATAATGTAGATATGAAGATCTTTATTCCCGAGCCACCACCCCACACATCTTCAGCTCTCCCGCCTCTTCCTTCAGTTCAAGTGTTTCTTACTGCTATCTGCAGCATAAGAAAACATGAAACTAGTAAGCAAAACATGCTTAGTAAGAATCCGGGCCTACTCGCAAAATCCATATCGATACATCATATCATGTACACAGTAATCAAGATAGCATTATAAGCATCATAAGCATTGCTTCACATACCTCTAAGTGCTTCACCGCACAAGATCATATCATAATAGGAAATGTTTTTCAAAAGATTCCATAATGGTAAGTACTTCAAAATATCATATCATCATCCAGGGCCCAGTTGTCGTACCACATCATGCGCGTTCCCTAATAAATTGGGGTAGCGAGCCACCAATCTAATTAGAGCAGGACCCTTCCGTCCTACCAATGCCATGACCTTAACATGCACATTGGATTTGTTTAACGACCCCCTTCCGAGTCGGGTACACAACTTTCAAAGTAAAGTAATTTATCATGCAATTACTCATATATGTATATGCCTAAAGGTACTCTTAATCACTTCTCAAAGGGACACACCACACATTCGGGTGCTCTTGATCCCTTAGGGACACACCACACATTCGGGTGCTCTTGATCCCAGTTTCAATAGAGTATCCTTTTGTTTCAAGCATATTATCCACACATCATGTTCATACATCATATGTCATCCATGTTCATACATCACATGTCATCCATGTTCATACATCACATTTCATGCATACATGCATCATGTTTTCATACATGTTCATATATTCATCATATTTTATTCATGTTCATACATACATCATATGTCATACATGTTCATATGTTCATCATATTTCATACATGCCTCATAATTCGTACATGCATCATAATTCAATCAAACATCTCATTTAATCATCTCATGCATATACATCTCATATCATTTCACATACTCATCACATAAAATAATTCCACCTTCCTAAACCCTAATGTTCATCATATTTCATACATGCCTCATAATCCGTACATGCATCATATTTCAATCAAACATCTCATTTAATCATCTCATGCATATACATCTCATATCATTTCACATACACATCACATAAAATAATTCCACCTTCCTAAACCCTAATGTTCATCATAGGTAAATCAATCATCCCTAAACCCTCATCTTCCTAAGTTGGCCGAATATTGTAAGGGTAGGGTAGGCTAGGTTTTTGACATCCAATCTTCACACAAATATTTATCCAAGCACCTTACCTACACTACTAACCATTTACTCATCCTAGGATAACAAACAACCCAAAACTCTAATTCAATCCTCTTGGGCCGAAAGTTGTAGGATAGGGTAGGCTTGGTTTTTGGCACCAAATTCTCACACAACCAATTATACAAACATCTTGTATACAATATCATACCATACATTAAACATGGATAAACTTTTGGATAATTCCACCCTCACTAATCCCTTCTCTAGGTCTTGGCCGAAACTTACACAAGGGGTAACCCTAGAATTTTGTACATAACACCATTAAGAAAACCCATACACATTTACATTAAGTTTTAAGGAATGTATTCCTATAACCAAAGGGACCAAGGCCTCCCTCCAAGGGGGTGGCCGAAAGTCTCCCAAGGGGAAACCCTAGTGTTTTGTTCTCCCAAAAATTTGGAAACAACACCTATGGGTCTAAAATCCCTAGGGCACTAGCATGTATCAAGATTTGACAAAGAAAACTTCACTTGGACCCCTTACAAGGGGTGGCCGAAACTTCCTAAGGGAAGTCTTGTGATCTTTTGCAAAGAAATGCACACAACAAACATTCAACAACAATTATGCCACAGGCGAGAGGATACTTACATCCTTGCGCTTGAATTTACTCTTCTCTTTAAATTGTAGGGTACCCTACACTTGGAGGGTGAGTGAGAATTCTTCTCTTGGAATCTTCCTCTAAGCCTTCTTGAACTTAGTAGTGACAAGGTCTTTGGAGAGTTTTCTTCCTTCCAACTTTTTTCTAGGGCTAGAACCCTAGATCTTGTTTTCGAAAATGGAAGGGGAAGGGAGAAAGGGGGTCTCGGTTTTGGAAGATGAAGAGGAAGAAGAAAAGGAGAGAAGGAAGTTGCTCCAACTTCCACCTATTTATACTTTTCTCATGAAAAGACATGTCTCTTCACTCTTACACACTTAACAAGCATGTTTCTTATTCTCTCAACAAAAAACAATGCTTGGTGTAGTGGTTAAGGCATGGAGAGTGCAACTAGGAGGTTCAAGGTTCAAATCCTTGCTTCCTCCTTTCCACCTCTTCTTTTTATTTTATTTTGCACTAATCCATATCCAACCCCTTAAGCCAAACCCATCATGAAATTTCATAACAATAATAATATCATGAATTTCCTTAACATTTCATAATATTTCATGATAATATTTCATGAATTCCATCACATCTCGTATTCATGAATTCATAATATTTCATAATATTTCATGATAATATTTCATGAAGTCTATCACATCTCATATTCATGAATTCATAATATTTCATAACATTTCATGATAATATTTCGTATTCTTCCATAATAATATTTCTCATGAATTCACAATATTATCCACATAATATTTTATAAGGAATTCATAATATTATTCATGGTGAAATTTCGGGGTGTTACAATCCTACACACCTTAAAAAAAGTTCGTCCCGAACTTTAGAACAGATCCGGATACTTTAATCGCATCGTATCTTCCTGTTCCCAGGTGGCTTCTTCAAATTGCTCATTCCGCCATAGAACCTTTACTAAGGGTACTTCCTTGTTTCTTAGCCTTTTGACCTCCTGATCTAAAATCTGTATAGGTCGGCGTTCGGAACTAAGGCTCTCCGGTTCTTGCACTGGTGGGGGTTCCATCATTTGACTCGCATCAGGGGTACACTTCTTGAGCATCGATACGTGGAATACGTTGTGGATAGCCGCCATCTCTGGCGGTAGCTCCAGCTCGTAGGCCACCTTGCCTACTCTTCTCAAAATCTGATAGGGTCCCACGTATCGCGGACTCAGTTTCCCCTTCTTTCCGAATCTCATCACCCCTTTCATAGGGGCTACCTTCAGAAATACTGACTCCCCAACCTCGAACTCGAGTGGTCGACGTCGCTTATCAGCGTAGCTCTTCTGCCGACTCTGAGCAGTCTCTATCCTCTGGCGGATATTCTTTATAGCCTGAGTGGTCTCATCAATAATATCGGTCTGGAGTCCCATCTCCCTCGTTTCACCACTCTCATGCCAGCATAACGGAGATCTGCACTTCCTTCCGTATAGTGCTTCGTACGGTGCCATCCCGATAGTAGCCTGATAACTGTTGTTATAAGCAAACTCTGCCAGGCTTAGGTATCAACACCAGCTTCCCTTGAAGTCCAAGGTGCAAGCTCGTAACATATCTTCTAGTATCTGGTTAACTCGTTCAGTCTGCCCGTCAGTCTGGGGGTGAAAGGCTGTACTGAACTTCAGCTTCGTGCCAAGGGCCTTCTGCACGTGTCCCCAAAAATCAGAAGTAAATCGACCATCTCGGTCAGAGACGATGGTCTTGGGAACCCCGTGTAGTCGGACAATCTCCTTGACGTACAGTTGAGCCAACTGCTCCACTGAATAAGTCATCCTGATAGCCAGAAAATGCGCGGACTTTGTCAGCCGGTCCACAATAACCCATATACTATCATATCCATTCGTAGTCCGAGGTAGCCCTGATATGAAATCCATAGATATGTCCTCCCATTTCCACTCGGGAATAGGTAGAGGCTGCAGAACTTCCCCAGGTCTCTGGTGTTCTGCTTTGACCCTCTGGCAGGTCAAACACATGCTGATATAATGGGCTACATCCTTCTTCATGCCGGACCACCAAAATTTGCCCTTCAGATCTTGATACATCTTGGTAGACCCAGGATGCATCGCATAAGGTGTGCCGTGAGCTTCCTCGAGTATCCTTGTCCGTAATTCGGAGTCGTCGGGAACGCATAATCGATCCCGGAAATATAAAACTCCGTTTTCGGAAATCCGGAATCCCTCGTCCTTGCCTTCGAGAATTTCCTGCCTGATTCTTCGAAGACTCGGATCAAGATTCTGCTTCTCCAGAATACCATCAAATAATGTCGGCGCAATCTGTAGAGTAGAAAGCCGTCCCGATATTATCTCGATTCCGAAATCCATAATCTCTTCCCCTAAGGGTCGTGACAAAGCTGATAAAGACAACAATGCAGCACAAGATTTTCTACTGAGAGCATCTGCTACCTTGTTGGCTTTTCCCGGATGGTACAAGATCTCACAGTCGTAGTCCTTGACCAACTCGAGCCATCGGCGTTGTCGCATATTCATCTTGGCCAAGTCAGTATGGGCTCGCTTATGTCGAGACTTGAGGGTCTTATTCTCGCCCTCCAGATGAGCCACCCGGCTAGTTAGGCGAGCTGTCTCCGCCGCTGACTGAGACATCAGCCTCTGCTCTTCCTCCGAGCGAGCCTCCAACTCAGACACATGAGACCGCAAGGCGGTTATCTCCGAGCGCAGCTGGTCCAGATCTGGATCACCCGAAGGGAGGTTGCTCTGCGCCACTCGGGCTTCCAGGTCCCTTACTCGTCTCTCGGCCTCCCGGCGCGCTCGGGTGTTGTCTACCAACGCCTGGCTCACCGCATGACTCAGTGGCCATTGCTACATAGCGAAATGAAGGCCATAAGTATAAACACAGACAACCAAGGAAGGGGAAAAGGTACCTGAGTCATTCCCGTGAAGAAGTGATCGGCTAAAGTAACGGCGTCCATTGTAAAAGACGCTGCCCATCCCTCCTCCCAGCCTGAGACCAGGTTATCATGCAAGTTCAATGGCTGGGGCTGGACGGTCGGAGCCAGAGCAATAGCTGAAGGCACTTGAACGTCCACAGTGGACCTCGGCGGAGAGTTTATGGACAAAAGGGCTTCAGCTGCGTCGGTAGGGGCAGTGCTCGACCTAGAGATGGAAGGATGGGGCGCGGACCTCGAGGTCGATGCACCGGAAGGTATTGTCACAGGAGTAGGAGGTCGGGCCGTTGGCCGAGGTGCTATCTGTGCCGGAGCCCGAGGGGCAGATAGAGGAATCGCTTGGACCAGAGCTGAGCTAGGGGTCGGGAGTTGAGGGCTGGCCGCAACTTGAGCAGGGTCAGAAGGCGATGTGGCTTGACCTTCCACGGTTGGTTCAGGAGACGAGGATATATCCACGCGTTGAACCAACCGGCGGCGTTTTCGGACCAAACCAGAGGAAATGGCCGGGTCCGTTTCTTCTCCTTCTGCCTCTTACGGGGCGGAGGTTTCCTCGCCTGTCGCCTGAGTGGTGACCCCAGCCTCCTCAATCGGGAAATCCTGTTCGGGGTCGCTGGCAGCAACTATCGGCGGCTCAGGATCGGAGGCAACAGCAGTAACGAGCGGCTGCTAGCTGGGCAGCCAGAGCCCTCATAGCTTCATCCTCCCGATCTAGCACCGCGTCAACCCTAGCGCTGAACATGACTTCGGCTACACGAAAGAAAAAGTCTTAGTTAGCATTAATAAATTTACCAAGTGAGTGGGAACATACCAAGGGTGCCGGACAGCTCCGCGGGGACTTGGCTCAGCTGGAAGAGATACAGTATGCCCTCGACCAATAGCTTGCCCGCATGATATCAAGCTCCCCCGAGCTTGGAGACTGCCGGCCGGTATCCAGGTTCCGAACGGAGGTTCTTTGGTAGCTGAGGATGATCAGGTAAATTTTCCACCCAAGTGGTAGGCCAGTTCGGTCGAGGGAAGGATTGGATATAAAAGAAGTGGGACTTCCAGCCCTTATTGGAAGAAGGGACTTTCTCTAAGAAAGCCGAGTTAATACGGGCTTGGAAGTAGAAATTGCCGGGCTCTTGTTTCTTGAGGTAATAAAAGAAATGAAATACCCGAGGTTCTAAGGGGATTCTATGAACGGTGAAGATAATCACCGTTCCACATAGAATTCGGATAGAGTTAGGGGCCAATTGAGATAAGGAGATCTGGAAGTAGCGACAGATCTCTCGGAAGAAGGGGTGCCAAGGAAAACGCAGGCCAGCTGATAATTGATCGGTGAAAACAGTGAAATGACCCAAGGGAGGCTCATGTGCCTGACCCTGACGGTCGGGCAGAATTATAGAATGGTCTTCGGGGATCCGGTATTCTATACGTAAGGTTTCTGCCTGACCTAAAGTAAGAGAAGACCGGGTAGATGAATACCAAGGCTCGGGGGGTGTAGACGGAGGTGCGGAAGATGATGCCATCAAAATAAAATCAGAAGAGACACGACAGGGGCTCGGCAAAAAGAAAGAGTACCTAGAAAACGAGGTTCGCCGGAAACACCGTTCGTCGGAATTGAGGAGGTCGGGCAGCGGAGGTCGGATCAGAATCGGATGGAAAGCGAAGGTCGGAGTAAAAAGAGGCGAAATGAGGGGGGCAAGCCTATTTATACTATGGGTAAAACCAAGAGGACCGTCCGATAAAGAAAAAGAAAAGGGCGGGATGAAAGCCTTGCCGTCCGATCCCTGTCTTTTCCCTCACCTCGAAGCCTTACTCGCATGACGCCTCGGCCACGCCTGTGACGTTTCGCTACTCGAGGCATCCAGTCGGGAAGCAACACGCGCCCTCGCATTAATGAGGGTTTAATGGGAGATTTGATGAGAGATATGGCATTAAATGGAAGAATCGACCGTACGAGGTGACGCGCGGGAGGACAAAAAAAGGGGAAAGCCGATCGAGCAAAGAGCCTAGTCAGTCGGATTACACTCCTCCTTCGACTAGACTTGAGAGGGAGGCTTGTGATCCGGGCGTGTGATTTATAGGAGGGGCGAGAGCTCGGCCGGGTTCGACTGTCGATCTGAACCGGTGTTAAATGGGTCAGGACCAAGGATTATTCCGAAGTCGGGATCTCCGATGTTGGGATCCTCAAGGTCAGCCTTTGGAGGTCGAGATCCACGAGGCCAGAATTCTCAAGGTCGATCATCCGTGGTCGAAATCCTCAAAGATCGGCCGTCCAAGGTCGGCCATCTGAACCCGGGATCCTCGAGGTAGGCCGTCGAAGGTCGGGGTACTCGGAGCCGATCGGCTAAGATCAGGACGATCGGAACAGGTCATTCGAGGTCAACCCCTCGAAGTCTACTAATCGGGGTCAGGTATTTATGATTGCAGAGAGATATCCGGACAACTGCGAGCCTCCCCTATCACATGAGCCTTTCTTATCAGACATTCATAAGATAACCCCTTCTGACATAACCATTGCCTGACAAAGCCATCTGTAATTAAAGAGGGACAGAAAAGACAGCTCCAGTATGGTGTCAAGCGGCTGTAACAGTCTCTCAACATTAAGGTGGCTGTCACTATCATAATCTGTCGATCGATCTTCTCTTAATGAGATGTGACAGCTCGCACGTAGGAATACCTTTCCTCCCCCCTATATAAACCCCACTTGAACTTCTGAGAAGGGATCACTGCCATTTTACAACCACTCCACCACATTGAGAGCCCAACTTCGGTCCGACCTCCAAAACTATAGCAGATTGAGTCGGCTTGGTTAGACCGAGTAATCCGGAGGAAAATCGATCTTCGCTCGTTGACAGGATCAGTGAGTTTTATTGTCATTTGCCTAATTGTGAGCCGTAGGTGGTCCTATATTTTATTTCGATTAAAAAAATTAAAAATATATTTTTAATGTTTGAAAATCTTGGAATAGGATCTAAAAGAGTTTCATGGCCGCATATTGCAAATCTTACAATTTCTTCTTATGGCAAATGCTGACCGAGTCGGAAAACATTATATAGAATATGCATGAGGTTAGATTTCATTTGGTATGATATGTAATTTTTTAATTAACTATTATTATTAGATATGCCATTATGTTAGTGTCTTATAAAATGAATATCAATTATATTGTAGTTAATCGTTAATGAAGAAGACTTTTATAAGATGTATGAGGTTAGATTTTTAATTTTGTCGATGTGTGTTGTCTTTTTTTTTCCTTAAATTTTTATGTCTTTTTCTCTTGAATCTAAACATGCTTATCCTAATGTGAACAGCTCATGATATTTTTTTCTTTATTATATACTTTTTTAATTTTATTTCATTTATACAAATTAATTAATATATGATTTTTTTTAATAGGTGACAAGAATATTGGATTTTGTTTAAGATGTGATGGTTGAAGATTGAAGATGCAGCGAAGTTTTGTTATGTTTTACTTTAAGAGATTTAATTTTTTGTTAGTTCTTAAACTAAATACATTGTATACATTTGTGATTGTGATTAGTGCATATATATTTTTTGAGATGATCAATTTGGCAATCTTGTATTGTAAAATATTTGACAATTATTGATTAGCACTTTGATTTCAATTTAAATTTTTTATGTGTTTATGTTAATTAGTTATATGTGTAAATATTTATATCATGTAAATATTGAAAATGAGTGAGATATTTATTAATATATGATATTTTTTATGTCATAATAGAACACCAAATCATGTAAATAAAAATATCATTGTAAAATTCATATGAAGACATTTTAAAATGTCATAATATATAATTATTAACGATAATTTTAAATGTCCTTATAGACTAATATAATAAATATTTATATGTTACTATAAATTATATAACGAGATATTTTAAATTAACTTTATACTATAATTAGTGACATTTTTTATTATGATTATAAATAAAATTCAAGACACTTATAATTGTCTTGATAAATAATTTTAAAGGACATATAAATTTGTCATCATTACTATAATAAAACAACATATATAAATGTCATTACAAATCTTATAGTGACACTATTTTTTGTCACTATAATAATTATTCATGTCACTATTTTTATTTTATAGTGACATTAAGAATTGTCATAAGTGATAAGACTTTAGACGACATCACTATAGAGGACATTTTAACTTAATGTCACTATATCAAAAATGTCAGTATAAGTAATATATGATGACACTTTTCAATGTCATTAAAAGTATTTTTTCTTGTAGGCGCTGCTTCCTCATCGTCCTCCTGCTTGATCTGCGGTACAAGGGAAATAAGACTATAAGCACATAGGCTTAGTAAGACTTTTTCCTACTCACTAAAACAATTCATCAAATTAATCATAAGCACACGAAACATGAACATAACTTGGTGCTTTACATAGGACATAAGCATCTAAAATCACTTAGCATGACATAGTTCTTGCATAGTACATGAACGTAAAATACATTTAACATGGCATGAGACATGGCATAAACATAAACATAAACATAAATATACTTAACATGCATGATTTCTAACATAGCATATGGGCATCTTCTTAACATAAGTATAAACATAAGACGTTTACTATCATGCATAATTCTTATCATGAAACATAAGCATAAAACATTACTATCATGACATTATGCATAACATGAATGAATGCATGAGTTAAATGCATATACATAAGGATGCTTAACTTTTAAAATCATACTTTTAAATACTTAAACATAATCATCACATTATTGGGGTCCCTAGCTTGTACCACATACATACATCATGTGCGCGCATCCCTAAGTAAATACGAGGTAGCTAGTCTCGACCTACTAGGGTAAGGACAGCTACGGTAGTCCCAGAACCGTGGACAGCATAGTCGGTAGTCCAGAACCTGGGCGTTCTTAAGGTGCCCATCCCTGTTGGACAGCTTCGGTAGTCCCAAAACCGTGGACAGCATAGTCGGTAGTCCAGAACCGGGGCGTTCTTAAGGTGCCCATCCCTTGGACCCATACTTCGGTCCGGTACAAGCCCATTCATAAAGTAAAATAACTTTACATGCTTCATCATTCATAAGACATTCATAGCATACTTAGACATAACGTAGCTTTGTTACATGAAACATGGCATAAAGCATACTTGACCTTTTATTGTTCATACTTAATGCTTAGCATCATTATGCCTTAAAGGCATAAGCATTATCTTCATTCATAAAACATGGTATGCTTACATAAAACATCATTCTTGTTCATAGTGCTTGCATTAACTTTATTCATAAAACATGATATGCTTACATAAAACATCATTCTTGTTCATAGAGCTTGCATGATCATGGCATATAAGGTAAGCATTGCATTATATTCATAGAACATGACATGTGTACATAGACCATCATCCTATTCCATAGAGCTTGCATGATCATGATACATAAGGTAAGCATTGTATTTCGTACATAAGCATAGTATCTATCACAAGCATGCATAGGTAGGACTTCTATAAATATGCTACAGACTATCTAAGTGCATGGCATAGAACATAAGACATTCATGAATAAACCCTATTAAGCATGGCATCTAACATAAACAGACCAACATGAAACATAGTACTTAAGGATAGGATTATTGGTAACATAATTTCTACCACATGCTTGAACCTTTATATATACATCATAATAAGCCATAAACCATCATTCTTAAAACCCTAACTCCACCTAAACCCCATTTACATGGCTTGGCCGAAACTTGTAAGGGAGGAGTTCCATCATTCAAATGACATGTAAGGTAGCATAAGGAAAAGGAACAACCATACATTACCTATAAGGCCCATTAGGGCTCATGATTAGGGTTAACCCTAACTTTTAGCCCTACTTCTTAGGGTTGGCCGAAACTTGCAAGGCCATGGGCACATGGAAAATTTTCATAAAATTCCCAATTAAACATTAAACACCAACCATACCATACCATAGGGTCCTTTGGAACCCACACTTGAAGTAAACCTTAACTTTTAGCCCTACTTCTCATCTTGGCCGAAACTTGTAAGGTTGCAAGGCCTTGTGAAAAATTCACATAAATCACCTTCAACCTCCCCTTGTATCATGAGGATACACAAGGTACATACTTGAAGGGTTAGGTCCAATCCTAACCATGGAATCATGGTGAAGGTCCCAAACCCTAAAGGGTCTTAGGGTACTCCAAAAATTCCCCAAAATTATATTTATTCTATATTCATCATGATAACACATTAGAAAGCATGAGGGAGGTTTTTAACATCACCTTGGACCCAAAACCTATGGTGGCCGAAAGTTATAGGGTTAGGGTTCATGGTTTCTTTTCAACATAAACTCCCAAACAAAACTTCATATCATGATAAACTTCAAGGAGAACTATTATACCACAGGTGAGGGAGACTTACTTTGGTTTATCTTGGTTATAAACCTTAGATAGGGAAGAGCATGAAGATCTTGTTGTCTCTTGACCACCCCTAGCCTTGGTAACATTGTAAGTAGCCCCTAGATCTTGAAGATGAAACCTTCTTGTGAAGCTTCTCCAGAGGGAAAACCCCCTTATGGGTTTCGGCTAGAGAGAGGAAGAAGAAGGAGAGGAGAGACTTGGTGGATGAAGAGAAGAGGAATGACTTATCTTAAGAGTTAAGTTGTCATCTCTCTCATTTATACACAATGAAGAGGGGCAAGTGAAGAGACATGGTGCCTCCTCTCATGATGACTCTTCACTTCCTTTAGCCTTAACAAAAATTCGCTTCATTCCCTTATAGCACTCCCTTGCTAGGTGAATTGGTTAGTGCATGCATGGTGGTACAATAGGTCCAAGGTTCAATCCTTGGTGCATGCATTAATTTTTTTATTTTTCTTTATTATTTTTGAAAATTCCCTTAAAACTCACCCATAATCATGCTAATATTCTTCATTAAAATCCATTTATATTTATATTAAATTTTACCCAAAATCCACTAATAACCATGGTACTAGAAAAGCCCATATAAAGCTCATTAGTACTTAGTTTCTTAATTTAAATGAGAAAATCATGGATTTCTAGGCTAAGGTTCGTACTAATATCTCCAGGTCCCTCAGAAAATTATCTAGACATGATCAATATTTTAAAGAAAATATTGAGAAAATTTTCTGGGTCGTTACAACTTCGGTGACCAAGTATGGGGAAAACCAATGCATAACACATGTGTACTTGGCTCCATGATCATACTTGGACATTCCAATCAAGGAAACTTGATTGGAAACCTGAATTTGACACAATCTTGATTGAAATTGATTGAATGATTGTTGATTGAGTTTGACTCCATTTGGGTAGAGCAAAGTGATTTGTTCGAACCATAAGGACTTTTGATCCTTGTTTAGGGATCAATTATAGTCAAGGGATCACTTCCAAGATCAATATCATTCATCAGATCCCTTCAGAAATCGTGTGGAAGTCTGAAACTAAAAGTTTCAGATCGTATCAGGGAGTATCAGGAACCCTTATCGGTCACTGGACCGATCAGGCGTAGGGTTGATCGGTCCCCGGACCGATCTGGCTCCTTCCTGTAGTGATCGGTCCACAGATCGATCAGAGGGGTCATAGAGACTTTGCGACATTTTGGCTAAACATTCTGTGCTAGCCTGGATTGGTCCCCGGACCGATCTGGCACCCCGTGGTGATCGGTCCACAGACCGATCAGGGGGCTCACAGACCACTCTCCGAACCCTACTGATCGATTCCTGATCGATCAGCCGATCGATCAGGATCCAACCTGATCGGTCATCTAACCGATCAGAACCAGGCCAGTCCGATCATGCCAGAGCCTGATCGGTCTGGGCTATATCAGATCGAACGGTGATCCGTTCAACCGCATTACAGTTTGGTTGGTGGACCGATCCACCAACCGGTTTAATCACGAATTCTCATCACTTCCCAAGCCCTAGCCGACCAAAACCCCTCAGCGCCAACCCCCTCTACTTCTTCCTTGCGCGTACGATCCTCCTTCCTCTTGCTGTGCGTGTGCGATTCTGCGAGCTTTTCCTTGTCTTCTGCAAGTTCCCTTCTCGCTCAAGGTTTTGCGCTCATTTCTTGCGCTGAGAACCTTCTCCTACGCGAGCTCTTCTTCCCGACTTCAAGATCTTCATCACACATCTTCAATGGCACCTAAGTAAGCATTTTTGGGTAGTTATCAATACAGATCAGTTCATAGTGTATGTATTTGCGCTAACCATGGTGTTTATTTTGGTGTTTTACTAATGTGCTGTAACCCTATGTTTTTGCCATGCCCCGTCCTTGCCATTTTACTGATTAAACCACATCTCACTTGATCAATGCTTCATGTACATTTGATTCAATCTGATACCATGACCAATTCTCATATTGATCTTGTGATCTTTGCAATTTGTGTCATGATTCCCTTCCTGTGATTAAATTGTTGCAATGATCAATTCTATCAATTGTAAGTAATATGAGAGAAGTGTCCTAAGGCAATCGCCTTATGATTGTAATATTTACTTTAATAAATGAATATTCACTATTTGAGTATACATGTTCATGTATTTGATTGAGATCTTAAACTCATTTACTGAATGTCCACAATACAATTCACAGCATGAGAGAATTTGTGATGAATTCACAACTAGTGATTATCTCTACATGTGCAATTGTGAAGTATTGAAATTGTCCCTAGTCGATGAATTGATAAATACGGACACTATCAATTCTGTTGAGACTAGCATGGGTTATTCTCTAATCAGCTGATTCTCACTGGCTGGTGACATTGGGATGTCCGGAGATAAACATGGATGCTAGTTAAGGGAACTAGTTCATTAGAGTGACTAGCTGTAAGACTTCATATGGTGATCTACATATAGATATGTCAATGAAAGTTCTTACTGCAGCTTAAGTACGATGTTCCTTTGACTTGCGGTGTTCAAGTCATCTTGGTCACGGAGACTTATACTTTGACATCTTAAGCAAGCATCTCTAAGGAGGTGTGGACCCAGGATGGTTGGGTATAAGCCGAAGTGCTCGAAGATGTTTGAACAGCCTACAAAGGATTCACCACTCCTTGCGAGGAGATGTATACCCAAGGCCTATCGTCGGATTGTTACTCGAAGCCTCTGGCCAGAGCACAACATGTTCCGAGTATGAATCTCTAGGAAACATGAGAGTAATTAGAATCCGTTGGACGAGAAAGATATTACTTGGGCTAGGTGTGACGTAGTCAGCCTAGTGGGGACTAACACACATAGACCGTGTCCTGAACCAAGTGGGTATAAGATGGTGAAGGGAATGGTGTTGGGACCGGGTGCATGTTGACAAGGATACGGGTTCGTAATATTTTAAAATTTTATGTGCAGCGGAAGAATTAGCATAAAATAATTTCACAAATTATTTTAACCACGTATCTAGCATGCGACCTTATGATGTGTGGACGTAATCATAAATTAAAACATTGCGGAAAAGTAACTAATTTACTTTGTACATCGCGTAACTCGAAGAAAAGGGACGAGATCCAACCGTAGCGTCCCTTGGAAGCTTCGCCTCTATTCGCGTCCACGCCGAGTTCTCTTCGGGATGACTTCGCAAAGTCACGAGTTTTGTGCCGACGAGAACTACTAGATTCTCTAAAGGAACAACTAGAAGAACAAGAGAAAAGAATGGAAACTAACCAACAAGAAACGGAATCTAAATTCTGGGAAGAGAGGAGTTGCGATCCGCTTCTTCTTCTTCTTGTTTGGCTCCTTCTTGGCGATCCTTGCTCACGCCAACCCTTGGAAGGGTGAGGTTGCGCCGGCCCTAGTTTGGACAAGGGGCGCCGGCCCTAAGAGTGGCAAGGGGCGCTGACCCTAGGAGGGAAGGAGAAGGAGAAGAGAATAAGAGAGATAGAGGGAGAGAATTAATCTCTTGATTACTCTATTGATTGGAATTCAAGGCTTGCCTTTGGTTCCTTTATATAGTAGCCTCTCACTTGCCAAGTCTCTCTTTTAACGGAATTAACGGAATTAGTTTTCATAAGAAATTTATCTTATAAATTCTCTTATGAATTATTCCGTTTAAACCAAGTTTTATTATAACTAACTTTATAATAAAACAAATTCATCTCTCCTTTAATTATGGAATAAATTTTACAAGAAATTTATAAACTTTCTTTTTATGAAAAAATCAATTCATAATTGATTTTATAAAATTAAAATAAACCATTCCATGGATCATTTTAATTTCCAAAAAAAAGAATAAATTTCTATAAATTTATTTATATAAATTTCTCTACACAAATTTATTTATCCATAATTTATAAAATAAATCGCGCTAGATTTATTTTATTAATTAAACCAAATAAATTGGTTTCTTCCCCTTGTTGTGGCCGGCCAAACCAAAGGGATTTAGCACCCTCTTTGGTCGGCCAAACCAAACCGAACCGATCGCGAATTAAACTCATTTAATTCGCCCGATAAGCCTTCAAAAGACTTAGCCATTTTAAGTTTCCGTTGCGCCTCTGATTAACTCAGATTCGACTTATTTCTCTTGATCAGAAAATCTAATTTTTAACTCGTTTTAAATCCCTCGGAATACTCGTAGTGCGTGTGACTAAATAGGCTTTCGATTTATGTTGGCCGTCTATAATCAACTAATTATAGAACAATCATGAGTGGCACCTAGTAGTACATCATGACCCCCAATTAATCGAAAGATCAATGGTTTGACCTCAGAAGTAATTCTGAAACCCTTCAGCAGCTCTAATGAATCGTGCCCCATTCCCTTCACCATCTTATACCCACTTGGATCAGGACACGGTCTATTTGTGTCAGTCCCCACTAGGCTGACTACGTCACACCTAGCCCAAGTAGTGTCTTTCTCGTCCTTTGGATTTCTAATTACTCTCATGTATTTAAGAGACTCGCACTCTAATCATGATATGCTCTGGCCAGAGGCTTTGAGTAACAATCCGACGATAGGCCTGGGTATACATCTCCTCGCAAGGAGTGGTGAATCCTTTGTAGGCTGCTCAAACATCTTCGGGCACTTCGGCTTATACCCAATCATCCTGGGTCCACACCTCCTAGGAGATGCTTGCTTAAGATGTTAAAGTATAAGTCTTCATGACCAAGATGACTTGAACACCGCAAGTCAAAGGAACATCGCACTTAAGCTGCAGTAAGAACTTCATTGACATATCTATATAGATTACCATATGAAGTTTTACAGCTAGTCACTCCAATGAACTAGTTCCCTTAACTAGCATCCATGTTTATCTCCGGACATCCCAATGTCACCAGCCAGTGAGAATCAGCTGATTAGAGAATAACCCATGCTAGTCTCAACAGAATTGATAATGTCCGTTTTTATCAATTCATCGACTAGGGATATTTTCAATACTTCACGATTGCACATTTAGAGATAATCACTAGTTGTGATCCCATCACAAATTCTCTTATGCTGTGAATTGTATTGTGGTCATTGAGTAGATGAGTTAAAGATCCCAATCAAACACACAAACATGTATACTCAAATAGTGAATTATCATTTATTAAAATGAATATTTACAATCATAAGGCGATTGCCTTAGGACACTTCTCTCATATCACTAACAAACTCCCACTTGGCCTAATGTCAATCGCTACGGTATCCAATACCACAGGCTCTAACATGACCCTCAAACTTGTTCTGAGGCAAGGCCTTAGTTAAAGGATCCGCTAAATTCCTTTCAGTGGGAATTTTCTCAATTTGTATGTCATTCCTACTTATAATCTCTCTGATCAGATGATAACGGCGAAGCACGTGTTTGGATCGCTGATGAGACCTTGGCTCCTTTGCTTGTGCAATAGCTCCATTGTTGTCGCAGTAAACTGGCACTGCTTCATCAATGGTTGGAACCACGCCAAGTTCGAAGACAAACTTCTTGATCCAGACTGCTTCTTTTGCTGCTTCCGAAGCTGCGATATATTCCGCTTCCATGGTAGAATCCGCTACGGTGTCTTGTTTGGAACTTTTCCAACTTACTACGCCTCCATTCAAAGTAAATACGTATCCAGACTGAGATTTGGAGTCATCCTTATCCGTCTTGAAACTGACATCCGTATACCCACGTATTACCATATCTCCTTCTCCATATATTAGGAACACATCCTTAGTTCTTCTTAAGTACTTAAGGATTGTCTTGACAGCCGCCGAATGATCCATTCCTGGATCTGACCGGTATCTGCTTGTGACGCTCAAAGCATACGATACATCGGGCCTTGTACATAACATAGCATACATGATAGATCTTATCGCGGATACATAGGGAATCTTATTCATGCAAATCCTCTCGTCTTCTGTGCGCGGACACATAGACTTTGAAAGGTTGACCCCATGCCTGATGGGAAGGTAACCTTTCTTGGATTCCGACATGCTAAACCTTTTTAGCACTCGGTCTATATACGTAGACTGCGAAAGACCAAGCAACCGTTTTGATCTATCTCTATAGATTCTAATCCCAAGGATATAGGTTGCTTCTCCTAGGTCTTTCATGGAGAAAGTTTTGGACAACCAAATTTTAACTGTCTGTAAAACTGATATATCGTTTCCTATAAGTAATATGTCATCGACATATAATACTAGGAATACGACTGCACTCCCACTAACCTTCTTGTACACACAAGGTTCGTCAGGATTTTGTGAGAAATCAAACTCTTTGATTGTCTCATCAAAACGGATGTTCCAGCTCCTAGATGCTTGCTTCAGTCCATATATGGATCGTCGAAGCTTGCATACTTTGGTTTTATCAACCGATGTGAAGCCTTCAGGTTGTATCATGTATACATCCTCAAGAAGGTTTCCATTAAGGAAAGTTGTTTTCACATCCATTTGCCATATCTCATAATCATAATGAGCCGCTATGGCTAGGAGCATCCGAATGGATTTAAGCATAGCTACTGGCGAATAGGTTTCGTCATAATCAATTTCTTGTTTTTGACGGTATCCTTTTGCCACTAATCTAGCCTTAAAGGTAACTACATTACCTTCCATGTCGGTTTTCTTCTTGAAAACCCACTTGCACCCTATGGGCTTGATCCCTTCAGGTGAGTTAACCAAGTCCCATACTCGATTTTCGTACATGGAATCCATTTCCGACTTCATGGCTTCGAGCCATTTGTCCCTTTCTGAACATTTCAGAACATCTTCATAACTGATAGGTTCGTCATCGCTTATGAGTAACACGTCGTTCGATTCACTTATGAGAAATCCGTATCTCTCTGGAATATTGCATGTCCTATCAGACCTACGAAGAGGTGGTGTTGTTTTAGGTTCAACTGATAGCTCATCATTATGAGGTATTGGTTGTGGGTCTAGACTAGGTGTCTCTGTAATGTCTATTGGAGTTGCTTGAACTTCATCAAGTTCAATGCCACTCCCACTGTTTTCTTGTAAAAGAAATTCTTTTTCTAGAAATATAGCATGCCTTGAAACAAACACCTTTTGTTCCAAGGGATGATAGAATTGGTAACCCTTCGTTTCCTTAGGGTATCCAATAAATAGACATTTATCAGACTTAGCATCCAATTTGTCTCATACAGTCCTCTTCACATAAGCGGGACAACCCCATATCTTAAGGTGAGTTAAGTGGGGTTTCTTACTATTCCATGTCTCATATGGAGTAGTAGAGACTACCTTTGTCGGGACTCTGTTTAGCAAGTAAACAGCTGTCTTAAGTGCATAGCCCCAAAAGGATTTTGGAAGAGTTGCATGATTCATCATCGACCTAACCATGTCCATCAAGGTTCGGTTGCGCTTCTCAGATACACCATTATGCTGTGGTGTATACGGCGGAGTCCATTGGGACAATATCCCATTGTCCCTAAGATAATCTTGAAACTCTTGACTTAAGTATTCACCACCCCGATCGGATCGAAGTATCTTAATACTTTTGCCAAGTTGTTTCTCTACTTCATTTCTGAACTCTTTGAATTTCTCAAAGGCTTCAGATTTGTGTTTCATCAAGAACACATACCCGAATCGTGAGTGATCATCGATAAAGGTGATGAAGTAGCTATAGCCTCCTTGTGCAAGAGTTGACATTGGTCCACATACATCAGTATGTATCAGACCAAGCAATTCTTCCACTAGATTACCTTTTCCGGAGAAGGGTAATTTGGTCATCTTGCCTTTTAAGCATGATTCGCATGTATCAAATGAACCGGGTTCAAATGATTCCAGAATTCCACATCGGTGTAATTCGGTCATGTGTTTCTTACTTACATGGCCAAGACGGCAATGTCAAGTGTAGGAGTCTATTCGATTATCTATTCGAGCACGTTTGTTGCTAACTTCGATATTGAAAACGTCACCGGATAAATCTAACGTGTAGATACCATTGCACAAAGTTCCATTCCCATAAAGAACGCCATTTAAAGTTATGTAACAACAAATGTTACTAAAAGTTAAATGATAAGCCTTTTCATTCAAACATGAAATAGATACAATGTTCTTTATTAACGAAGGAACGAAATAACAATTATCCAATTCTAAGACACGTCCAATGGGGAGCTTTAGCAAATATGTTCCGATGGCAACAACAGCAATCTTTGCTCCATTTCCAACTCGCAAATTCGCTTCTCCTTTGACGAGTCTTCTTCTATTCCTTAGCCCCTGTATCTCATTACATATATGTGAGCTACACCCAGTATCAAGTACCCAGGTATTTGAGGAAATAGAGTGACATTCAATAACGAAGATACCTGAAGAGGATGGGTCATCGGATGCCTTATTCTTCAAGGACTCAAGATAAACCTTGCAGTTTCTTCGCCAGTGACCCTCCTTGCCACAATGATGGCAAGTTCCTTTTGGTTTCTTTTCAGTCTTTTTGGCCTTTTTCTTCTTCCCTTTATTCTGTTCTTTGGCCTTCCTCTTAGAACCTTTCTTCGAGGAACCAACTAACAGTACCGTCTTTTGATCCTGCTTCACAGAAGGCTCTACAGTCTTCAGCAGGTTGAGCAACTAAGGAAACTGGTCTGGAGTTGCATTTTCAGGAGGACGGTTGGGAGGTTGATCTTCAAGGACATAAGCAAGTTTCTCTGCCTTGAGGACATCCTCAGGTTTCGAAGTCAGTCCATGAAGTTTGGCCCAGTCAGTTTATTGGTGTCCAAAATGGAACGCAAGTTTAGAGAAGACATGATCGAGTGATTAACCTAGAAATACAAATTGAGCATATGTGAGAAGAATGATAAAGAATGTATCAATATACATTAATTAAAAAATCCTATTTATTTTTCAAATTGAATAACCCTTTTTATCAATTCGGGAGATCGTAAGAACACCTCCAAATAGGTTGATATCCAACCATAGATAAGAACAACCATGACTGTGGCCATCAAGTTATTCTTAGCTATGAAGGTAGGTAATTATACCGATTACATATCACATATATGTAGCTATCACATTATGCTATCAACTAATTGAATGTTTGCATAAATCATTGGGTTGTTAACTCATTAACAAGTATGCGACATTATACATAGCACCCAACTGCACCTCTCTTTACATCGACCTTGGCTGTGGCACAACAAATCGAAGCTCCAAGCTTAAGGCTGACCCATTAATCAAGAAATAGTTTTAATATGGTTGGAGCTCATTCAACCGTTTAGTCAGGCTTGGATGTGTCCAACAACCAAAACTAAGGATTGACCTCTGACTCCAACTACATTATTCATAAACTAATTCCATGGTTTGAACATGTTGAGGTTCAAGCTAGGCATGGATGTGTCCATCAACCCAAACGAGAAACAAAACTCCGATTCTAACCATATTAATGGAAGGTGTTGACCTTAATATTTTGTAAGGGGTTTTGGGTCTCATCTTTTCTAAGCACATTCATGACATATAATCATGTCATGACTAACGATTTCCTTAATAAAGTATGTATGTGACTTAAGTTATCAAGTCTCATTAATTGAATTAGGAACCGGGTTTCCTAATTCTAATTTCATACTTTATTAAAGGAATTGTTTTGGGAAACAATTTCCTAAATTGTCATAATCAATTTCGGAAATAATATGTTCAAGACTTTGATTTCTCTAAATCAAAACTTGTTAAATTAAGAGACAATTCCCTTAATTCAACCACATATTATTTTCATGAAAATCTCATTTAAGAAACTCTATAGGAAACCATTTTCCTAATTAATTTTGGAGACAACAATATGTAAGAGCATCACCTCTTAAAACATATTTTATTCATGGATTTAATTAATTACAACAAATTGTTTTCTAAGGGTGGCTCCCCGAGGCTCAGATACCCAAAGAAAAGTAATTTGTCGTAAATCCAATTTGGTCCGCTTCGGAAGCGCAATCAAATTAAACATGACAATTTCATTTAAAATTGGGAAATTAAATTACAACAACTAACTTTAAATTGGACGGCTCCCCGAGGCTTAATCCAAAATATAGAATTTTGTTGTCAATTTAAAAACCAATTCAAATTTAATTGTCAATTAATTGTCCATAAATTTGTCTAGACTTTCCTGAAAGAAAGTGCCCAAAATTGCGAGATTTTATAATAGATTTTCAGAATAATTGTAAGTTTCTGGTACAAAGAAAACTTACATATTTCCAAAGTTGGAAAATTTCTAAAATAGAAAATTTACAAGATTGGAAAGTTTCCAATGATGGGAAGTTTTCACAATTATTATAAAATTTCAGAAACTAGGAAATTTCAAACGTTTGCGAAATTTCATGAGGATTTCCAAACTTTGAAATTCCTAAATCTAAAATTTATTATAATTGGAAAGTTTTCATAATTGAAAAATTTTCAAAAATTGAGATCATGACAAAGTTTTTCGCAAAACAATTTTATGATTATGTCGAACACTAACCGGCTCTGATACCACTGTTGGGACCGGGTGCATGTTGACAAGGATACGGGTTCGTAATATTTTAAAATTTTACGTGCAGCGGAAGAATTAGCATAAAATAATTTCATAAATTATTTTAACCACGTATCTAGCATGCGACCTTATGATGTGTGGACGTAATCATAAATTAAAACATTGCAGAAAAGTAAACTAATTTACTTTGTACCTCGCGTAACTCGAAGAAAAGGGACGAGATCCAACCGTAGCGTCCCTTGGAAGCTTCGCCTCTATTCGCGTCCACGCCGAGTTCTCTTCGGGATGACTTCGCAAAGTCACGAGTTTTGTGCCGACGAGAACTACTAGATTCACTAAAGGCACAACTAAAAGAACAAGAGAAAAGAATGGAAACTAACCAACAAGAAACGGAATCTAAATTCCGGGAAGAGAGGAGTTGCGATCCGCTTCTTCTTCTTCTTGTTTGGCTCCTTCTTGGTGATCCTTGCTCACGCCAACCCTTGGAAGGGTGAGGTTGCGCCGGCCCTAGGTTGGACAAGGGGCGCCAGCCCTAAGAGTGGCAAGGGGCGCCGACCCTAGGAGGGAAGGAGAAGGAGAAGAGAATAAGAGAGAGAGAGGGAGAAAATTAATCTCTTGATTACTCTATTGATTGGAATTCAAGGCTTGCCTTTGGTTCCTTTATATAGTAGCCTCTCCCTTGCCAAGTCTCTCTTT
>JAGFNQ010004933.1:451861-476128 GCA_024364735.1 Boesenbergia rotunda
TCCTAGGGTTGCCGTGAGCCATCTCCACCAAGAAGGTGCCGAAGAAGAAGAAGAAGAAGAAGCGGGTCGCGACTCCTTCCTTCCCCCGGAATCTTGATTCCAATACTTGGTGGTTAGTTTTCCATCTCCCCCTCTCTTGATATTCTTGTCGTGCCTTTGGAGAATCTAGTAGTTCTTGTCGGCACGAAACTCGTGGCTTTGCAAAGTCATCTCGAAGAGAACTCGGCATGGACGCGAATAGAGTCGGAGCTTCTAAGGGACGCTACAGTTGGATCTCATCCCTTTCTTCGAGTTACGCGAGGTACTAAGTAAATTAGTTTACTTTTTTGCAAAATTTTAATTTATGATCATGTCTCCACAACTTAAAGTTGCATGCTAGATACGTGGTTAAAATAATTTAAGAAATTATTTATACTTAACCTTCCGCTGCACGTAATTAAACTTTAAAATTACGAACCTGTATCCATGTCAACATGCACCCGGTCCTAACAGTGGTATCAGAGCCGGTTAGTGTTCGACATAATCATATAATTGTTTTGCGGAAAACTTTGTCATGATCTCAATTTTGGAAAATTTTTCAATTATGGAAACTTTCCAATTATGATAAATTTTAGATTTAGGAATTTCAAAGTTTGGAAATCCTAATGAAATTTCGCAAACTTTTTGAAATATCCTAGTTTCTGAAATTTTATGATAATTGTGAAAACTTCCCATCTTTGGAAACTTTCCAAGTTTGGAAATTTCGTATTTTGGAAATTTTCCAATTTTGGAAATATGTAAGTTTTCTTTGTACCAGAAACTTACAAATATTCTGAAAACCTATTATGAAATCTCACAATTTTGGGCACTTTCTTTCAAGAAAGTCTAGACAAATTTATGGATCATTATTTGATAATTAAAATTCGAATTGGTTTTAAATTATTAATAAAATTCTTTATTTTGGATTGAGCCTCGGGGAGCCGTCCAATTTAAAGTTAGTTGTTGTAATTTAATTTCCCATTTTAAATAAAATTGTCATGATTAATTTGGTTATGCCTCGGGGAGCAGACCAAATTGGATTTACGACAAATTTCTTTTCTTTAGGTATCTGAGCCTCGGGGAGCCACCCTTAGAAAACAATTTGTTGTAATTAATTAATCCATAAATAAAATATGTGATCAAATCTTGGAAATTTAGGATAATTTCCTTATTTGATTTAAGAGGTGATGCTCTTACATATTGTTGTCTCCAAAATTAATTAGGAAAATGGTTTCCTATAGAGTTTTCTTAAATAAGATTTTCATGAAAATAATATGTGGTTGAATTAAGGGAATCTGTCTCTTAATTTAATAAGATTTGATTTAGAGAAATCAAAGTCTTAAACATATTATTTCCGAAATTGATTATGACAATTTAGGAAATTGTTTCTCAAAACAATTCCTTGAATAAAGTATGAAATAGGAATTAGGAAAACCGGTTCCTAATCCAATTAATGAGACTTGATAAATTAAGTCTCATACATACTTTATCAAGGAAATCGTTAGTCATGACATAATTATATGTCATGAATGTGCTTTGAAAGGAAAGGATGAGACCCAAAACCCCTTACAAAATATTAAGGCTAACACCTTCCATTAATATGGTTAGAACCGGAGTTTTGTTTCTCGTTTGGGTTGATGGACACATCCATGCCCGGCTTGAACCTCAACATATTCAAACCATGGAATTAGTTTATGAATAATATAGTTGGAGTCAGAGGTCAATCCTTAGTTTTGGTTGTTGGACACATCCAAGCCTGACTAAATGGTTGAATGAGCTCCAACCATATTAAAACTATTTCTTGATTAATGGGTCAGCCTTAAGCTTGGAGCATCGATTTGTTGTGCCACAGCCAAGGTCGATGTAAAAAGAGGTGCAGTTGGGTGCTATGTATAATGTTGCATACTTGTTAATGAGTTAACAACCCAATGATTTATGCAAACATTCAATTAGTTGATAGCATAAAGTGATAATTACATATATGTGATATGTAATCGGTATAATTACCTACCTTCATAGCTAAGAATAACTTGATGGCCACAGCCATAGTTGTTCTTATCTATGGTTGGATATCAACCTATTTGGAGGTGTTCCTACGATCTCCCGAATTGATAAAAAAGGGTTATTCAATTCGAAAAAAAATAGGATTTAATTAATGTATGTTGATGCATTCTTTATCATTCTTCTCACATAAGCTCAATTTGTATTTCTAGGATAATCACTCGATCATGTCTTCTCTGAATTTGCGTTCCATTTTGGACACCAATAAACTGACTGGGCCAAACTTCTTGGACTGGCTTTGAAACCTAAGGATAGTCCTCAAGGCAGAGAAGCTTGCTTATGTCCTTGAAGATCAACTTCCCAACCGTCCTCCAGAAGATGCAACTCCAGACCAGTTAGTGGCCTATTAGAAACATGTGACCGATTCTGAACTTGCGAGTTGCATCATGCTAGCCTCTATGGTACTTGAGCTGCAAAAGCAGCATGAGCATATGGATGCTTATACCATCATCTTCCATCTTCATGAGTTATTTGAAGAGCAGGCGAGATCCGAAAGGTTCGAAGTCTCCAGACTCCTCTTCACCTCTAGGATGCAGGAAGGCACTTCTGCCTCACAGTTTGTGTTAAAGATGTTGGGGTACATTGAGCGACTAAGCACACTCAGTTTTGCAATGGATCATGAACTAAGTATTGACTTAATTCTGCATTGTTTGCCCAAAAGTTATTCACAATTTGTGATGAACTATCGGATGAACAAGCTGGAGACTACCATTCCTGAGTTGCTCAACCTGCTGAAGACTATAGAGCCTTCTGTAAAGCAAGATCAGAAGACAGTACTGTTAGTTGGTTCCTCGAAGAAAGGTTCTAAGAGGAAGGCTAAAGAACAGAATAAAGGAAAGAAGAAAAAGGCCAAAAAGACTCACCAAAAGGCACTTGCCATTATTGTGGCAAGGAGGGTCACTGGCAAAGAAACTGCAAGGTTTATCTTGAGTCATTGAAGAAGAAGGCATCCAATGCCCCATCCTCTTCAGGTATCTTCGTTATTGAATGTCACTCTATTTCCTCAGATACCTGGGTACTTGATACTGGGTGTAGCTCACATATATGCAATGACATACAGGGGCTAAGGAATAGAAGAAGACTCGTCAAGGGAGAAACGAATCTGCGAGTTGGAAATGGAGCAAAGATTGCTGCTGTTGCCATCGGAACATATTTGCTAAACCTCCATACTGGACGTGTCTTAGAATTGGATAATTGTTATTTTGTTCCTTCGTTAATAAAGAACATTGTATCTATTTCATGTTTGAATGAAAAGGATTATCATTTAACTTTTAGTAACAATTGTTGTTACATAACTTTAAATGGCGTTCTTTATGGGATCGGAACTTTGTGCAATGGTATCTACACGTTAGATTTATCCGGTGACGTTTTCAATATCGAAGTCAGCAACAAACGTGCTCGAATAGATAATCGAATAGACTCCTACACATGACATTGTCGTCTTGGCCATGTAAGTAAGAAACGCATGACCAAATTACACCGATGTGGAATTCTGGAATCATTTGAACCCGGTTCATTTGATACATGCGAATCATGCTTAAAAGGCAAGATGACCAAATTACCCTTTTCCAGAAAAGGTAATCCAGTGGGAGAATTGCTTGGTCTAATACATAATGATGTATGTGGACCAATGTCAACTCTTGCACAAGGAGGCTATAGCTACTTTATCACCTTTATCGATGATCACTCACGATTCGGGTATGTGTTCTTGATGAAACACAAATCTGAAGCTTTTGAGAAATTCAAAGAATTCAGAAATGAAGTAGAGAAACAGCTTGGCAAAAGTATTAAGATACTTCGATACGATCGGGGTGGTGAATACTTGAGTCAAGAGTTTCAAGATTATCTTAGGGACAATGGGATATTGTCTCAATGGACTCCGCCGTATACACCACAGCATAATGGTGTATCTGAAAGGCGTAACCGAACCTTGATGGACATGGTTAGATCCATGATGAACCATGCAACTCTTCCAAAATCCTTTTGGGGCTATGCACAAAAGATAGCTGTTTACTTGCTAAACAGAGTCCCGACCTACTACTCCATATGAGATATGGAATAGTATGAAACCTCACTTAACTCACCTTAAGATATGGGGTTGTCCTGCTTATGTGAAGGGGACTGTATCAGACAAATTGGATGCTAAGTCTGATAAATATCTATTTATTGGATACCCTAAGGAAATGAAGGGTTACCAATTCTATCATCCCTTGGAGCAAAAGGTGTTTGTTTCAAGGCATGCTGTATTTCTGGAAAAAGAATTTCTTTTACAAGAAAACAGTGGGAGTGGCATTGAACTTGATGAAGTTCAAGAAACTCCAATAGACATTACAGAGACACCTAGTCTAGACCCACAACCAATAACTCATAATGATGAGCTATCAGTTGAACCTAAAACAACAACACCTCTTCGTAGGTCTGATAGGACACGCAATATTCCAGAGAGATACGGATTTCTCATAAGTGAATCGAACGACGTGTTACTCATAAGCGATGACGAACCTATCAGTTATGAAGATGTTCTGAAATGTTCAGAAAGGGACAAATGGCTCGAAGCCATGAAGTCGGAAATGGATTCCATGTACGAAAATCAAGTATGGGACTTGGTTAACCCACCTGAAGGGATCAAGCCCATAGGGTGCAAGTGGGTTTTCAAGAAGAAAACCGACATGGAAGATAATGTTGTTACCTTTAAGGCTAGATTAGTGGCAAAAGGATATCGTCAGAATCAAGGAATTAATTATGACGAAACCTATTCGCCAGTAGCTATGCTTAAATCCATTCGGATGCTCCTGGCCATAGCAGCTCATTATGATTATGAGATATGGCAAATGGATGTGAAAATAGCTTTCCTTAATGGAAACCTGCTTGAGGATGTATACATGATACAACCTGAAGGTTTCACGTCAGTTGATAAAACCAAAATATGCAAGCTTCGACGATCCATATATTGACTGAAGCAAGCATCCAGGAGCTGGAACATCCGTTTTGATGAGACAATCAAAGAGTTTAATTTCTCACAAAATCCTGACGAACCATGTGTGTACAAGAAGGTTAGTGGGAGTGCAGTCATATTCCTAGTGCTATATGTCGATGACATATTGCTTATAGGAAACGATATATCAGTCTTACAATCAGATAAAATTTGGTTGTCCAAAACTTTCTCCATGAAAGACCTGGGAGAAGCAACCTATATCCTTGGGATTAGAATCTATAGAGATAGATCAAAACGGTTGCTTGGTCTTTCGCAGTCTACATATATAGACCGAGTGCTAAAAAGGTTTAGAATGTCGAAATCAAGAAAGGTTACCTTCCCATCAGGCATGGGATCAACCTTTCAAAGTCTATGTGTCCGCGCACAGAAGACGAGAGGATTTGCATGAATAAGATTCCTTATGCATCCGCGATAGGATCTATCATGTATGCTATGTTATGTACTAGGCCCGATGTATCGTATGCTCTGAGCATCACGAGCAGATACCAGTCTGATCCAGGAATGGATCATTGGGCGGCTGTCAAGACAATCCTTAAGTACTTAAGAAGAACTAAGGATGTGTTCCTAATATATGGAGAAGGAGATATGGTAATACGTGGGTATACTGTAACGACCCGGCCCATTTGGCGGCCCATTTGGCGGTCTCGACCATCGACCGTCGATCGTGCCGTTACCAATACTAGGTCTTCCCACTCCTGGGCGTGGATTTTTGCCTTCCCAGGATTCGAACTCTAGACCCAGGCTTAAATCTAGTTCTTTGTGAATCCTGAATACCAATTGAGCTATAGCTCAATTGGTATTCAGGATTCACAAAGAACTAGATTTAAGCCTGGGTCTAGAGTTCGAATCCTGGGAAGGCAAAAATCCACGCCCAGGAGTGGGAAGACCTAGTATTGGTAACGGCACGGTCGACGGTCGACGGTCGAGACCGCCAAATGGGCCGCCAAATGGGCCGGGTCGTTACATATACAGATGCCAGTTTCCAGACAGATAAGGATGACTCCAAATCTCAGTCTGGGTACGTATTTACTTTGAATGGAGGCGCAATAAGTTGGAAGAGTTCCAAACAAGACACCGTAGCGGATTCTACCATGGAAGCAGTCTGGATCAAGAAGTTTGTCTCGAAACTTGGTGAGGTTCCAACCATTGATGAAGCAATACCGATTTATTGCGACAACAATGGATCTATTGCACAAGCAAAGGAACCAAGGTCTCATCAGCGATCCAAACATGTGCTTCGCCGCTATCATCTGATCAGAGAGATTATAAGTAGGAATGATATACAAATTGAGAAAATTCCCACTGAAAGGAATTTAGCGGATCCTTTAACTAAGGCCTTGCCTCAAAGCAAGTTTGAGGGTCATGCTAGAGCCTGTGGTATTGGATACCGTAGCGATTGGCATTAGGCCAAGTGAGAGTTTGTTAGTAATATGAGAGAAGTGTCCTAAGGCAATCGCCGTATGATTGTAATCATTTTATTTTAATAAATGAATATTCACTATTTGAGTATACATGTTCATGTATTTGATTGAGATCTTAAACTCATTTACTGAATGTCCGCAATATAATTCACAGCATGAGAGAATTTGTGATGAATTCACAACTTGTGATTATCTCTACATGTGCAATTGTGAAGTATTGAAATTGTCCCTAGTCGATGAATTGATAAATACGGACACTATCAATTCTATTGAGACTAGCATGGGTTATTCTCTAATCAGCTGATTCTCACTGGCTGGTGACATTGGGATGTCCGGAGATAAACATGGATGCTAGTTAAGGGAACTAGTTCATTGGAGTGACTAGCTGTAAGACTTCATATGGTGATCTACATATAGATATGTCAATGAAAGTTCTTACTGCAGCTTAAGTGCGATGTTCCTTTGACTTGCGGTGTTCAAGTCATCTTGGTCACGGAGACTTATACTTTGACATCTTAAGCAAGCATCTCTAAGGAGGTGTGGACCCAGGATGGTTGGGTATAAGCCGAAGTGCCCGAAGATGTTTGAACAGCCTACAAAGGATTCACCACTCCTTGCGAGGAGATGTATACCCAAGGCCTATCGTCGGATTGTTACTCGAAGCCTCTGGCCAGAGCACAACATGTTCCGAGTATGAATCTCTAGGAAACATTAGAGTAATTAGAATCCGTTGGATGGGAAAGACATTACATAGGCTAGGTGTGACATAGTCAGCCTAGTGGGGACTGACACAAATAGACCGTGTCCTGAACCAAGTGGGTATAAGATGGTGAAGGGAATGGAGCACGACTCATTATAGCTGCTGAAGGGTTTCAGAATTATTTCAGAGGTCAACCGTTGATCTTTCGATTAATTGGGGGTCATGATGTACTACTAGGTGCCACTCATGATCGTTCTATAATTGGTTGATTATAGACGACCAACATAAATCGAAAGCCTATTTAGTCACACGCACTACGAGTAATCCGAGGGATTTAAAACGAGTTGAAAATTAGATTTTCCGATCAAGAGAAATAAGTCGAATCTGAATTTATCAGAGGCGCACCGGAAGCTTAAAATGGCTAAGTCTTTTGAAGGCTTATTGGACGAATTAAATGAGTTTAATTCGCGAGGAGGCGGCTTGGTTTGGCCGGCCAAAGAGGGTCTTGGTTTGGTCGGCCACAACAAGGAGGGAAACCAATTTATTTGGTTTAAATTATAAAATAAATCAAGCGCGATTTGTTTTATAAAATTATGGATAAATAAATTTATATATAAAGAAATTTATATAAAGAGATTTATTTTCATGGAAATTAAAATAAACCTTGGATTGGTTTATTTTATTTTATAAAATCAATTATGAATTGATTTTTTCATGATAAGAAAAATTTATATAATAAATTTATTGTGAAAATTTATTCCATAATAAAAGGGGAAGATGTGTTTGTTTTATTATAAATTTAGTTATAATAAAACAAGGCATAACGGAATAATTCATAGGAAAATTTATAAGATAAATTTCTTATGAAAATTTATTCCGTTAAAGGGGAGACTTGGCAATGGAGAGGCTACTATATAAAGGAACCAAGGCAAGGCTTGAATTCAAATCCAAGAGATCAAGTAGCAAGCCTCTCTTCCTCTCCTTCTCTCCCTCTACCTCCTCTAGTGGGCGCCGGCCCTAGAGGGACCTCCTAGGGTTGCCGTGAGCCATCTCCACCAAGAAGGTGCCGAAGAAGAGGAAGAAGCGGGTCGCGACTCCTTCCTTCCCCCGGAATCTTGATTCCGATACTTGGTGGTTAGTTTTCCATCTCCCTCTCTTGATATTCTTATCGTGCCTTTGGAGAATCTAGTAGTTCTTGTCGGCACGAAACTCGTGGCTTTGCGAAGTCATCCCGAAGAGAACTCGGCGTGGACGCGAATAGAGGCGGAACTTCTAAGGGACGCTACAGTTGGATCTCGTCCCTTTCTTCGAGTTACGCGAGGTACTAAGTAAATTAGTTTACTTTTCTGCAAAATTTTAATTTATAATCATGTCTCCACAACTTAAGGTTGCATGCTAGATACGTGGTTAAAATAATTTAAGAAATTATTTATGCTAAACCTTCCGCTGCACGTAATTAAACTTTAAAATTACGAACCCGTATCCATGTCAACATGCACCCAGTCCCAACATCAATCCATTAGAAGATCTTCCAAGGGAAAAGAACCCGTGTAGAAAAGCTCAAAGGGCAAAGGTCCTTCATCATCTACACCTCCTTCAAGACCTCCTCCACCTCTACATACTAGATTTCAAAACATTCATTATGCTCTAGACTTCCAATGGCATAACTTCAATCTCATGCCATGTCGGACTGTTGACCAAACCTTCATCTACGAACATTGTCCGACAGTACGACAAATCATCAAACACTATGAACTTCAATCCATTCTTTTTCTCGAAAGGCCAATCAACTTTGATTTGGTCTCTGAATTCTATAATAACATGGTCAGTGGTGAGGGCACGGGGTGGAGGACCCGTGTCGCCTGTGTCGATCTTGATTTTACTCTATCAGCCTTCACTACATTTCTTGGTTGCCGTCGTTCCAATAACAACTTCTCACTCTACCCTTATCTTCCTGATCCTCTTCCGATTCCCTTTGCTGGAGTCACCCCTGACTCCATCTATGAGTATTTTCTAGGCCATCCCAAGCCAAGGGGTTCCGGTGAGCGCGCCCGTGATTTTCCCACATTTCCTGCTCTCCACCTTTCCCCCATAGACTATGTTTTGTTTAAGATCATCACTAACTGTTTCCTCCCGACTACTTCGAAACATCTAGATAAAATTCACTCCTTCCACTGCTTGATGCTCTACGGGATGCATCAGCAGTTAGACTTTGACCCAGTGACTTCCATCTACTTCTCCATCATCGTCCACAGTCAGAGGTACGGTCAGACAGTCTACATGCTGTTTGGCCACATCATCACTGCCTGGCTGCAGTCCGTAGGTATCGACGTTTCACAGGGTCGCATTGTACCCATGGTGCGCCAGGACTGCCGACTTGATCGTCGCATGTTGGGGCAGTCTGGCATTGTTGTCGGACCACAGGGGCTGAGATGGAAGGATCGAAGACGTGAGGGGGAGTTGCCGGGAGCAACCCATGATCAGGAGCGACCCACTGTTGCTAAGGATTACGATGAGTGGGCTCCTGACCTACGTTGGCAGGTAGCGAAGCTAGAGCAATTGATGCAGCGCGAGCTACATATCTCCAAGCTCTGGCAGCAGGAGGTCAGCTCAGAGTTTCGATCCTTCGATCGCCGACTAGGCGCTCTAGCATCCGACGTTTCTGGGATCTGCTCACTACAGGAGACGTGGTATAAGGAGTGGTACCCTCATACGTTTTCAGGCGGCTCTCCACCAGGGGATGTTATATGTATTGATGATTCATCAGACGATGACCCCGCTAAAGGTTGATGTTTTTTTCTGTGTGGATTGTATGACTCTATGACTGTATATCTCATGACTTGACTTTTATGGCCTTGTGCCGCCCTTGCCTTGACTCTGATGCGGTATGATGCATCTGATATTTTGCATGTCTTTCATACTTGTCTTAACATGTATTTGATTGTTGGTTTATATAGTTGCTCTTATGACTATCGTTCTGATATGATATTATGTCATGTTCATTTGATGCATGTGATTGCTATATCCTGATCTATCTTTTCACATGATGTCATATGTTTTTCAAAATTAATTTATTCCTGTGTTGTTTTTGGGTAACCCCTAGGGTTAAGGGGGAGTGTGTTTGAACTTAACAACCCGTCTAGACCCTTTTGGGTGTTCGACAAAGGGGGAGAGTGTGGTTGGTTAAGTTTGGGATGATAATGTTGTAGGGGGAGGATCCTGATTTCCCTATGATTATGGAATTTGAGAAAATTGATTGAGAATCCCTAAACTTAAAATCGGGTTGTCAAACAACAAAAAGGGGGAGATTGTTGATGCAGTCTGACCCTGATTGTTGTTTTGGTGTTGACACCGATTTTAGTTTAGGTTGATGATTATGATTATGATTAAGTCCTAATCGGGGATTAGGCATGGTTTGGAAAATCCTAGCTTGGAGGGCTAGGTGGTGAAAAGTCCTAACCTGGAGGGTTAGGTGTGACAAATCCTAGCTTGGAGGGCTAGGTGTTGAAAAGTCTTAATTCGGAAGGGTTGGGTGAAAAGTCCTAGCTTGGAGGGCTTGGTGAAAAGTCATAACTTGGAAGGTTAGGTGAAAAGTCCCAACTTGGAGGGTTAGGTGAAAAAGTGATGGCTTAGAGGGTCAGGTCCTAGCTTGGAGGGCTAGGTGTGGAAAAGTCCTAACTCGGAAGGTTGGGTGAAAAGTCCTAGCTTGGAGGGCTAGGTGAAAAGTCCTAACTTGGAGGGTTAGGTGAAAAGTCCCAACTGGAGGGTTAGGTGAAAAATCCTGGCTTGGAGGGTCAGGTCCTAGCTTGGAGGCCTAGGTTGGATAAAACCATAGCTTGGAGGGCTAGGTTTGAGTCCCTGGATCGGTATGGTGACCAATCAGGGAAGTTGGCACGCTGCTCCTTCGTGGATCGGTCTGGTGACCGATCCAGCGATGACTGATCGGTCGGGTGACCGATCAGGGAGCACACAGTGAGGTTAGGAACCTACTGTGCGGCTCCTAATCGGTCTGGTGACCGATCAGGGAGTATGCGTTTCACCCACTGCTTGGCTCCTGATCGGTCTGGTGACCGATCAGGGAGCACACAGTGAGGTTGAGTTCCCCTGCTGATCTGCTCCTGATCGGTCTGGTGACCGATCTGGATCACTGTGCAGATCGTTCTGGAGAACAATCAAGCGTCACGAGTTCCTCACTATGACTGATCAGGACGGAGCTTGATCGGTCTGATCATGACCTGATCGGTCTAGTGACCGATCAGGAGGCTCTCTGATTGGTCCGGTGACCGATCAGGAGAGTTGGACTGCAAAGCTCAGAAATCACCTGGGAAAGGGGTGGATCGGTCTGGTGATCAATCCAGAACCTGGGGTCGGTCTGGTGATCGATCCAGGAGAGTCCCAAAGAAATCGCGATTTCTGATTGAGCGTTGGGGACCGATCAGGACGGAGCCTGATCGATCTGAACCCAGCCTGATCGGTCTGGTGATCGATCAGGAGGCTGCCTGATCAGTCCGTTGACCGATCACTTTAATTCAAAATGCACTGTCAAACGCTCTGATCACGTCTGAACGTATCCGATTCTCTGCGCTTAACATCTGATACATGATTTTCTGCTTGATATGCTGTGCTAATACTCTAATTGAGCTGCAGGTGACACGGAAGGATTCAAACACTCAAGGAGAGTCAATGGAGGCCTTTTCTTGGAGCAGGTTTGTCCATTTGCCATCTCAGGTTGCAACGGCTTGAGCTGCTGACTGGAGCTTGGCTGAGGGAAGCTCAGGGAGTCCAGGGAGAGCTCAGTGGTAGCTGGCATTGGCAGGTGAGCAGCTGCAGGCTGCAGTGAGATGGTGTCACCTGGCGTTCAGTGGAGAAACAAAAGGAGCGGAGCGGAGAAGAGCAGAGTAGAGTTCGTTGAAGCAACTTCTGGCTTGAGTTCTTGCTGCGCGATTGTGTTCTCCACACTTTGCTTGTGCGTTCTGAAGTTCCATCATCTTGAGCAAGCAACTGCAATCTGTGAAGCAACTATCCCTTACTTGAGCGCTTGGAGGAAGATACAAGAGGCTTGGTGAGTTCAACAGCGAGAAGACACGAAGAAGGGTGTTCTTGCGTGAGATCGTCGCTGGGTGGAGCTCGAGGAAGCGCTGCTTGTGTTCTTGCCTGTGCTAAGTGCTAAGTAAGATCTTTCTTGTGTTTCATTGTGCTTAAAACTTCATCTTTGTTGAAACGCTGTGGAGAGGTTACTCCACCGAGAAGGAGGTTGTATTTTATCCGGTGTTCACCGGGGCTTGATCTGCCGATGATCAAGGGATCGCCCACCATAAGGGCACGCCAAGGAGTAGGGGCAAGTTATCCCCGAACCTTGTAAACCCTCCTTGTTAGCGATATTGTTAGTTGTTTTAGTTTGTTTTGATTTCTGCATTTCTGCACTACTCTATTTTATTGTGCTTCCGCTGTGCTACTAACGATTGAAGTGTAGAAAATCGATAAGTGTTAAAGTCCAAGTATTTGGCTATATTCACCCCCCCCTCTCTAGCCATCCGAGTTCCAACAGTGGGGAGGAGGTTGGGGTCTGCGAAGTTAACACAAGCATTAGGGGACACGCCGGCAGGGGTCCGGCGGAGTCCACTCCGACGCTCAAGTCAGTAACTGCCTAGAAGGAATGATTGCGAAAAGCAAAGCAAAGGTCTAGAATTGAGAGTGAGCGTAACACCTTTACCAGAGGGGTTGGACTACCTTTTATACCGATGGAGACAGGCTAGACGTACCCCTTGGTCGGCGCCACGTCTCCCGTACTTAAGCCACATCCCCCTCCGCTTTTCGATGGTTATGGGATATCCTTTGAAACGGTCCGTGTCGTTATTCCGCTACTACCCATTACGCCATTTACGGGTCGCGAAGACCTTTTCTAACAGGGATGCTTATCCGTACCAAAAACAGAGGGGGTCAGTACCTGAGGTTGACTATTCCGAGGACTCCGCCTCCCGAGATGAGCTTGGGATTTTTAGGTGTCATAGCTCTCGAGGTGCTCTCGGGGGTGCTTTCGAGGCCCGACCCCTCGGGGTGTTCCCGAGAGGGATCTCCCGGTTGTCTTTCCCGGGCGTGTCGGCCTCGGGAGGCCCCGGGACCCAAGAAGGAGGGTTGTCTCAACCCGTCGTTGCTGTGTCACACAGCTTCTTTAGTCCTTGTCCTGGCCAGGGCTCATTCAACCCTATCAAGTGCGACAAGCTATTTAATTACCATCCTATCTTTTGTTTCAGTTAGATCCATAATATGTACTAAAATGCCAGAAACAATTAATATACCCCTCCCATTAATTTAATGATTGATGAAATATGGTTGATGCATCACTTATCTGTCTGACCAGGATAGTCATTCATCTATTAATTTTTTTATGGATTAATCACATGTTATTTGATAACATGAGTTTTTTGTTAGATCGTGACCGTTAAGCCAGAAGGGGGGGGGGTGAATAGCTCTTCTTCGATTTTTCTTTTCTTCCTACAAAGTTAGTGCGCAAGCAGAATAAACAAAAACAAAAACTAAACTAAGAGGAACACACCTATTTACGTGGTTCGGAGATAAAACTCCTACTCCACGGCTGCCCGTAAGGTGGGCGATCCGTAATCCGTCGGTGGAGCACCTTCGGCTAGATCTCGTAGCTCCTTGTAGCTGGAGAAACCTCACCATAACTTCTGGACACTACCTGAGCATAATAGGCTACTAACCAGCTCTATCCAAGCAGGTTTCGCCAAAGAAGAAAGGCCTTAAACGAGCTCCCTTAAATAGAGCTCAAGTCTAATATGGTCATTACTAGTCGACTGGTCCCACTCAGATTCGAACGTTGTGAGCTCAACATTTGAATCTCCAGCCATTACCAGTCGACTGCCCTGGTCCTTCCCTAAGCCTAGGGTTACCCTTCCTGAGTACATTTCTCTCCGCACTCGAACCCTCCCGACTTATTTCCCGAGTACAAACACTTACACTCGGACCTCTTATGACCTGGTTGACTCTTCAATCAACAGTCCCGATCTGTTGCCTTCACACCCTCTACATCTTCGGTTCCCGTCCCTCAGATGTGCACGTAAGCTCTCGGCTTGTCTCCATGCCATCCTTCACGCATGCCTCGAAGTCTGCACCCCTCGGCTCATCGTCTCTGCTCCAGCAGCCTTGATCCGTCACCTTCAAGTCCTCTTCGACTTTGGCCCTCGTCCCTCGGATGCCCACACAATCCCGCGGCTTGCCTCCATGCCATCCTTCACGTACACCTCGATGTCTGCTTCCCTCGGCTCATCGTACCTGCTTTGTCCATGGTCCCTCAGATGCGCACACAAGCCGACGGCTTGCCTCCATGCCACCCTTCACCTGAAGACATCCAACCAAGTCTATATGTACCTGCAAACCTGCACACTCACATACACATATTAGAACACAATAAAATCCTAACATAATCATATTGACACACACATCAAAACCTATGATCCTCCAAATCAAACTTGAGCCGATTGTCCCAACAATCTCCCCCTCTTTGATGTGTGGCAATATGTTTAAGTTAGGTAAACCAACAACAATAGCAATTGAAAATTAAATGCATAGCAACCAAGAGGCAACCTCCCTCTTAACCTATGCTCTCTCCCAATTTTCAATTGTCTACCCACAACACCAAGTTATGTTCTACCTAACATAACACCACAAGTTTTCTCATGTTATGTTAAACCTAACTTAACACCATAAGTTTTCTCATGTTATGTTAAACCTAACTTAACACCACAAGTTCTCCCCCTTTGACACCATCAATAATATTGCCCCAAGCAATCCTAACTACAGTGTCAAAAAGAACTCACTTCATTTCTGAAACCCCCTCAGAAATCATCAAATAACCATATCAATCGACTGCCCCTTAGGCAATCGACTAGCCTGTGGAATTCGCAAATTCACAGAAACATCAGTCGAGGGCAGTCGACTGATATAGGCCATTATTTAGAAATTCGTAGAAAATACTACAAAATTTGAAAAAATGAAAAATTTTGCAAGCATATTTGTTAGGATATAACATACCCTAGAAAAATATGATTTCATGAAAAATATCAAATATGCTTGACTTTTGGTACAAACTCCAATTTTCTCAAAATGTAACCTTTGTATCAATTTTCAAGCCCTCATTGGATTCTATGTGTCTACCAAGGCTATCCTCTACTATTTCAAACCTAGAATTATTTTCAAATCGTCTTCCTTTCCTTGATCCATTCTCAATATGACAAAAACCTCCCCCCCCCCCATTTATCTCTTAACCTTTAGATAAACATGCATCTATCACATTTATCTTACATTTCATGTCATCAATAAAACATTTTTTCAATCATCACATCATGAACTGAAATAAAAGCAATATAAAACATGAATTCAAGGTTTCATACATTACTTGACATAACGCATAGAGAAAGTCAAAAGGGTCATAGCCTTGAAGTAGTTAAATATTACAATTCCAAAATAGGTGTTTGAGAGACAAAACATAAATCCAAGCAAAACACTCTCAACACTAAACCCATCACATAAACTCTACTGCATGCCGTCGCCCGGAGGAGGAGGAGGAGGAGGAGGGGCTTGATACATGAGGTGCAACTATTGTATCATGTCGTACATCTCGTCCTGCCACAGCTAAAACCTCTGAAAGGTCTCTGTGAGCCCATGGACCTCCTGATTGGTTGTTTCCGCAAGTGCACGGTTTGTCGTCAAGTAATAAAATATCGATCCCATAGGGACTGGGACAAGTACTAGAATTTTACGAGTTTTAATTATCCAGATGAATGATCTAATGATAAATTTGCTCTAAATCAAACAATTCAAGCGATCGAAAATCAGCGAAAGTATTGAGGGATAAAAGACAATCTTAGGATTACGGTTTCACCATTCTAACTATTATCATGACAGTTCTCCATTGACGACTACTTATACCCAGGTCGGTTTCTTTTATTCGAATGCAACTTTCCCTATCAAGGTTTCCGAAGTAGACGATCTTTTCATGCTTTGAAATCCTGTCACTAGATTCCCGCAGACCTATCTAAACGTCTACCAGATTCGTAAGCTGATTCCTAATTTATCGACGGCCTCTTTTGAAGATCACGCCAATGTATCTACTTTAATTCATCTCTAGTCCTATGGCATACGTACGTAGATGACTCTTACCTGCTTTGGATCCTGTCACATGAATCCTGCAAAGCCTATTTAAACAATTACCATTTTCGTAGAAACCAATCAAAGCATCATTCAACAATCGATACAACCAACAAGGATATGCGTAATCGAACAAACAGAGTTAATAACAAATCATGAAAATAGTTAGGGCCACTCCCTCTTCCTAAGATTTACACGACTACTCCATAAATCCGGAGAATTTGACAAATAGATAGGAAATAGACATTACAAATCCTCCTTGATGGTGTTTCCCCCTCCAAGTCTCGACCAAAGCCTCCTTTTCCCTGATTTCCGCCGCCTCCCCCCTGGTGTTAGGTCTTCTCCCCTTTTATAGAATCTCAGCGGCACGCCCGTGCTGATCGACACGGCCCAGACGTGTTCTCTGCGACTTCTCGTTCTTCAATAGCATGCCTTGCCTGTGCTTAACTGGCACGGGCGTGCTCTTCATGTGCCACGGCCGTGCTTAACCAACACGCCTTGAGCGTGTTGGTCGCTGGATTCTGCACGAAATTTTCAAGAAACACCACGACCGTGCTTAGCCAAGACACGGGCGTGTCTTCACGTGCTGAGTGGTTCGACTGGTTTTGTGCATCCTGTCATCAAAATCCAACACATAGCAGTATCCTCACCCAAAATATGTTAAACCAAGTAAAAACTATCAAATATGCCTCTAATAAGATAAAAACAAGATGAAATGCATATATATTTCATGCCCCAAAACTATACATGAGTTTCACACATCAAAGCCCCCACACTTGAACTTTTGCTTGTCCTCGAGCAAAGAAAAATAAAGACAACCTATGTGTGGAAGTCATGAAAACAGTTGTTAGCAATTCATCCCAAGATATAAAATTGGTCATAATTTTCTGAAGTCATTCCCTGAAGCTTAGCTCAAAAGATCCCTGTGTAGTGCATGTGAAAAATCAACCCCCAAGGTTTTGGATACCAATCTAGATTCATCATCCCTGTTACCGTGTTCCTCTCTTTTCTAGTGTAGAGGCACTTACCTGCCCTAACACGTGGTTCGTCCCCTCAATATCACACAAGGTCTCAAAGGACCACTTTCCGAGAAGAAAAGAAAGAAGGAATTAACGGTGGTCATTTCCCCAGTAACTAGTTGACCTCAAAAGGGCACCTCTTTTAGGTGTTTCCCTAGTAGCTACCTAGTCTCAAAGGGGTGCTCCAAAAGAAATTCCATCTCCCTTTTTTTTTTCGAATCTCTACCATTTTTGTTTTTTTTTCCGTAAACTCCTAGGATAAGTGTTTATCCAGTAACCAAAATGCTCATGAAGGTCACCATAGAAAATTGAGTACTAATCCGGTAAAGAAATTTAAATCCTTTTCAGATGCCTACACCTTAAGGGTTGTGTGAAAGTGAAATAGGGTTCTTAATGAATAAGCCAAAGAGAATTTCATAGATCCAATTAAGAGTCAGGTTATACTACAAGGGATGAGAGAGCAACAAAGTATAAAAGACTCTTAAACACATAGTGTCTATTTCAATTAAGGAAAGAGATATGCCATCATCAAAATGTCATGCATGAAACTATCCTACGTACCACAAATTATATCCCAGAAAATTAAAACTAAAACCAAATCTAAAATAGGAATGCAAAAACAACCAAAAATAAAGAGAAATAATAAGAAGAAAAGGTTACCTAATAGTTATGGCAAGGTAAGGTCTAAGATCTGCGATCATCTTCCTCTTGCCATCTTCTCCTTTGCTCTGCATGAAACTCCCTTTCTTCTTGCCAAAATTTTTCCTCACGCTCTCTTCAAGCGGCCTCAACTACAAAATATTCCTCAGCAGTAGAAAAAAAAACGGTTAGCCCCTTCCATATACCCGTCAACTCGCTGATAATGCTCCTTTGAAGTATTAGCGAACTGCTCCCACATGTTTCGATCCGCAGTATACTCCTTGCTGAAGTCCTCGAATGATGTACGGAATCCTGAAAAATCAAAAACAGAAGGTCCTGCAGAAACATCATCAGTAACAGTCCTAGGGGGTTCCGGTACATGGGGTGGACTAGATGGCTCTCCTACCATGGGTAGATCTTGTGTCCTCACATCCCTAAAAAGCCAATTACGTGTATTGCGAATGGTTGTAAGATTACTGTTTGGAAGGGGGATTTTAATATCCTTTTGTAACATCGAACAATACCCCCCCTCTAATCTCCCAATCATCTTCATATTCAAACATGCATCCAAATCCAACCGCGGACTAGCCGGACAAATCTCCAATCCATCCAACTCACACCCTAAAGCTAATGCAATCTTATCAAAAGTCCTCCAATAACAATGACTCCAGTCGAGCTATTCCCAATTTTCACAAGATGTCTAATTAGGTGGGCTCCAGAATCAATTTTAACACCATTAATCATGGCCCATAATAATTGCAATTCACTTAGCCTAGCTACCCCAACACTGTCCCATCTCCCAAAAATAGTATTCGCCATGAATCTATGAAGATAGCGAAAAATTGGATTAGGGATATTAGATGATTTGGACCTAGAGGCATCATAGGGCAAGGGGTCTAAGGCAATTTCTTTCCAAAATGTATTCTCACAAAAATTTCGATGTATTTGCCTTTCCCCCCCAATAGGAAAATAAAAAATTTCATTAAACTCCTTCAAATTCATCCTATAATCGATATTCCTCAACCGAAATTCAATCAATCCTTCCTCACAATTTCTTCCTTGAATTATTTCGGCCGACAAGGAACTAAGGAATTCTAAAGTTATACTAGGGTAGGTAGGGTAATGGCTAGTCAAAAATTGTCCCTATCCCATCCTATCAGCCATCCAATATATATCTTCCTTGATACCTAACGCAGCCAATGTATAAGAATCCATATATCTAGTGGAGACTATTTTCCGTTTTTCTAGCTTGTCAAAACGAGATTTATGGATATTATCGCGAAAGATCAAACCAAAAGGGTTATCAGAACGATCACCTTGGTCTCTTGCTTTCTGTTTTCCTTTGTCCTTTGAAGAAGAGGGTGCTTTCCCCGTTTTCACACGCTTGCTCATCTTTGTCAGAGGAAGATCTTCACCGGAGCACGTTTTGGAGATGAATGGGAAGAACGGAAACGATCTAGAACCGCCGGCGCGAGAAGAAAAACGTCGAAGGGTCACGGGCGTGTTTTGCCCTAAAACCCGTCTCGCCTGTCTTAAAACCCTGCGGCACGCCCGTGTCTCGCAACACGGCCCAGGCGTGTTCTCTGCTGGAAACCCGATATCAACCGACAAGGGCGTGTTTGAAATCGCCACGGCCGTGTTCTCCTTTGTTTCCTAGACGTTTATTCTGCAAATAAAAATAAAATGAAATGAAAAATAAAATGAAAAATAAGGTAAAAGATGAAAATAAAAGGTGAGAATTTGGGTTGCCTCCCAAATAGCGCTTGTTTACGGTCATTAGCTTGACTAAAATGATGTAATTCAAGTTGACTCGAGGAGGTTCTGTTCTCCTCCCTTAGGAATTGGTTTGCTTAGATATTTTTTTAGCCTCTGCCCATTCACTTTGAAAACTCCGTAGGTTTCATTCGATATATCTACAGCTCCAAAAGGATAAACTTTCTTCACTTCAAAAGGACCTGTCCATCTGGATTTAAGCTTTCCTGGGAAAAGTTTCAATCGAGAATTGAACAATAATACCAGATCTCCCTCTTGGAATTCCCTACGCATAATGTGTTGATCATGCCAACGCTTAGTCCTTTCTTTGTAGGATTTTGCATGCTCATAAGCGTCAAGTCGGAGTTCTTCTAGTTCATCAAGTTGAAGTTTTCTTTTCTCTCCAGCATTCTTTAGATCGAAGTTCAATAATTGGATTGCCCAGAAAGCCTTGTGTTCCAACTCTATAGGAAGATGACAGGATTTCCCATACACCAAGCGAAACGGCGTCATACCAATAGGAGTCTTGTAAGCTGTCTGATATGCCCACAGAGTGTCATCCAATTTTGCTGACCAATCCTTTCGTGAATGTGTCACAGTTTTCTCTAAAATGCTTTTAATTTCCCTATTCGATACTTCCACTTGCCCACTGGTTTGAGGGTGATACGGAGAGGCAATCTTATGAGTTACTCCATACTTTTTGAGAAGATTTTCGAATTGTCTTTCAATAAAGTGTGAACCTCCATCGCTAATCACTGCTCGAGGAACTCCAAATCTAGGAAATATGATTCCCTTAAAAAGTTTTATCACAGTCTTCGCGTCATTCGTTGGAGATGGTATAGCTTCAACCCACTTAGACACGTAGTCCACTGCCACCAGAATGTAGACATTGTTATGAGACGGGGGAAATGGTCCCATGTAATCAATCCCCCAAACATCAAAAAGTTCAACTTCCAGAATTGAATTCAGTGGCATCTCATGTCTCTTTGAGATGTTTCCCGTCCTTTGGCATCTATCACAAGTCAATACATAATCACGAGCATCTCTGAAAATATGTGGCCAATAAAATCCTGCATGCAAAACTTTAGCAGATGTCTTTGAAGTACTAGCATGACCGCCATAAGATGAAGAATGACAATGATAGAGTATATCTTTTATTTCATCCTCCGGTACACATCTCCTATAAATAGTATCCGCACACTTCTTGAAAAGCAGTGGATCATCCCATACATAGCTCTTGATATCGGCGAAAAACTTCTTTCTCTGTTGGTAACTCATCTGATGAGGTAAAATCCCACAAGCAAGAAAATTTGCGTAGTCTGCGTACCAGGGAGAGTCAATTCTTTTTATAGCAAGGAGATGTTCATCAATAAAAGAGTCATCAATTGGAAGGTCTCCCTCCTTGATCCAATTCTGTCCCTGATATAGTCTTGATAAGTGATCTGCTACCACATTCTCAGTCCCCTGCTTATCCTTTATTTCTAAATCAAATTCTTGTAGAAGAAGAATCCATCTGATGAGCCTTGGTTTAGCATCTTTCTTTCTCAATAAATACCTTATAGCTGCGTGATCTGTGTAAACAATAACCTTAGAGCCAACGAGGTATGATCTGAATTTATCCAAGGCAAATACAATCGCCAAGAGTTCCTTCTCCGTAGTTGCGTAGTTCATCTGAGCATCATCCAAAGTTCGGCTAGCATAATCGATGGCATGTACCTTCCGGTCCGTTCTTTGTCCCAAAACTGCTCCTACTGCATAGTCACTTGCATCACACATAATTTCAAAGGGTAAGGTCCAATCGGGAGCTTGCATTATTGGAGCTGAGATCAAAGCTTCCTTTAACCTGGAAAAAGCGTCCAAACAATTTTCATCAAAAACAAATTCAACATCCTTAACTAACAAATTTGTCAAAGGTTTAGAGATCTTTGAAAAATCTTTGATAAAATGCCGGTAGAATCCTGCATGTCCTAAAAAGCTTCGCACTCCCTTAACATTTGTCAGTGGAGGTAGATTTTCAATCACTTCCACCTTTGCCGTGTCTACTTCAATTCCTCGCTCTGAAACCAAATGTCCTAACACGATGCCCTCTCTCACCATAAAATGGCATTTCTCCCAGTTTAAAACCAAATTTGTCTCTTCGCATCTCTGCAAAACATTAACCAAGTTGGACAAGCAATTATCAAAGTTAGTACCATAAACCGAAAAATCATCCATAAAAACTTCCATAATATTCTCAATCATATCAGAAAAAATAGCCATCATACATCGTTGAAAAGTAGCTGGTGCATTGCAAAGACCAAAAGGCATTCTCCTATAGGCAAAAGTACCATAAGGACATGTAAACGTGGTTTTTTCCTGGTCATTTGGATGTATGGGGATTTGATAAAAACCAGAATACCCATCTAGATAACAAAAGTAGGAGTGTTTTGCCAACCTTTCTAACATTTGATCAATGAATGGGAGTGGGAAGTGATCTTTCCTAGTTTCTTTGTTCAATTTCCTGTAGTCAATACACATTCTCCACCCAGTAACCGTCCTTGTGGGAATCAACTCATTATTTGAATTTCTAACTACAGTCATCCCACCTTTCTTTGGCACAACATGAACCGGACTTACCCATTCACTATCAGAAATTGGATAAATTATTCCTGCATCCAGTAATTTCAAAACCTCCTTCTTGACCACCTCCTTCATATTAGGATTAAGCCTCCTTTGTCTCTCAACTGAAGGTTTAAAATCTTTCTCGAGTAAAATTCTATGCATGCACAATGAAGGGCTAATTCCTTTGATGTCTTCAATCGTGTACCCTATGGTTTTAATATGCATTTTAAGCACACGGAGCAGCTTTTCAGTATCCACTTCATTTAAACTTGCATTTACAATCACAGGGAATGTAGAATTATCACCAAGAAATTCATACCTGAGGGTCGATGGAAGGGGTTTAAGTTCTACCTGCGGTAATTCATGGTTTTCACTTTCCAGTGATTTTTGTTCTAACCCCGCTTCTTGAGTCATATGTCGCTTAAGGTTTATGTGTCCACCATCTTCCCTGCTCTTTGAAACGTCTTCTTCATTCGAGTACGTGTCCAGTGTATCGCTGAATCTGAGAAACGGTTCTTCTTCTTCCTCAACCTTCTGCACCTCATCAATCCTGCAACACATATTCTGCAGGAAGGGTTGTTTAATAGCCTTAGACAAATCAAACTCAATTTTTTCGCTACCCACGGCTAACGACAACTTATGATTTTTAACATCAATAACTACTCCTGCAGTGGCCAAGAAAGGTCTTCCCAGTATAATAGGAATGTATGGATCTTCATCCATTTCTAGGACAACAAAGTCTGCAGGAATAACAAATTTCCCAACCGTGACAGGTACATTTTCCAATACACCTAAAGGATACCTCACAGAGCGATCAGTGAGTTGCAAGGCTAGTGTTGTAATTTTCAACTCACCCAAGTTTAATTTCTTACACAATGAAAACGGCATAAGATTTAGACTAGCTCCTAGATCACAAAAAGCTTTGTCAAAGTTATGATTCCTAATCATGCATGGGACTGAAAAACTACCTGGATCTTTGAGTTTAGGAGGTAACCTGTTTTGAATTAGAGCACTACATTCCTCCGTCAACGCCACCGTTACACACTCCTCAATTTTCCTTTTGTTTGTCAATATGTCTTTCAGAAATTTTGAGTACGTGGACATTTGCTGCAAGGCTTCCGTGAATGGAATGTTAATATACAACTTCCTTAGAATGTCAAGAAACTTACCAAATTGTTCATCAAGTTTGGCCTTAATTATCCTCTGGGGGAATGGAATTGGTGGTTCGTATTTTTCCACGCGTGCATGGATTCTTTGGCTTTCAGGCGTATTTTTTTCATCAGTGGCAGAGGATGACACGGCCACGGGCGTGCTCTTCAGCACGTCCTGGGCGTGTTGTTCACTGGCAGCTCTCTCGGTGATCGGCACGGGCGTGTTAATCAGCACATCCTGGGCGTGTTGTTCACTGGCAGGAATTAGCTTTGGGTCCTCCTTAGGCTCATTTACTCTCCTCCCACTTCTCAAGGTAATCGCGTTACAATGCTCCACAGGATTTGTTTCTAGTCTCCCCGAAAATCTCCCCGGTGTTCTTGAAGACGAATCGGCGACCTGCGCAAGTTGATTTTCCAACATTTTAGTATGATTTGCCAAATTATCTATCTTACCTGATAAAAGGGAGATTCCTTCGGCTGTCTCTGAATGCTTCCGATTAGATTCCACCATGTGTTGTCGAAATTCATCATTTTGTTTCGTTTTGCTAGCAATGAAATTTTCCATCATAATTTCCAGGTTAGACTTCTTTTCTTGCTGAAATCCTCCAGATGCTCCATAATTATTCTGCCCGGATTGATTTTGATTGTTTCTGTAAGAAAAATTTGGGTGGTTCCTCCATCCTGGATTGTAGGTGTTTGAATACGGGTTGTTGTTTGGCCTTTGAGCAAAATTATTGATCGC